>JAOTQR010080666.1:0-40642 GCA_025774065.1 Solanum ossicruentum | reverse complement strand
CCAATTGTTCTTACATTCGAGGATGAATGTTCTTAAGGGGGGAGGATGTAACACCCCACATCTTACAATACTAGTTTTATGCAAATGAAACATGATATGGCTTTTCAAATTAGCGCCAATTTTTAAAAGTACTTGAATCTCGAACTAAAGGGCGATATGTATGTCTAACGGTGAAAAGGGTCGAGTGTAATTAAGTTTTAAGTCAAATGGAGAAGATCACGACTTTAAATGAAGTGAGAGAAGTTAGGTCCTTGTAGGACTTAGTAAGCTAGAAGACGAGTCAGCTACTTGCTTATCTTAAATTTGCTAGCTAAACAGAGACGAGGACAAATGTCGAATTTATCCAATTCTGATTATGAATAAAGTCCATGTTAAAGGTGTAACTTCAGCCCGTGTTTTACCATCATAAATGGACAATACTTACATCCTAAGATGAATAATAAAAAGGACCAAGTACATCACAACCCACTTGACTAATTGGGCCCAAACTAAGTGAAGAGGAATTAGGAAAATGGGCAGACAAGGCCCAACAACTTTGAGACCCATTTAGGCCCAAGTGTGAGGGCCAAGCTGTAGTATAACTAGATTCGTAATATGTACTAATATGTAGTCAAAAATTTAACAAGAATTTTGTCCAAAGAGACTCTTTAAAAAGGCTCCAAAACAGCCCCTTAAGTCATTTCACTTGAAACAATTTTTCAGCTTTCCTAAAGACTTTTGTTTTCTCTTTGCTTCACTCTGCAAGGCAACCAATGCAACCCTCTAGTGTTCTTAAAGGAAACCTGAATCTTGAAGGCTAAGATAAGTGGAAATATCCATGTATTTGTTGTACTTATCCCATGATAAACAAGAAATATGTGCTAGTTATGCTTTCTGAAATTATTGGACAACATTTGTTCCAAAGGTTGTTGTACATTTTTCTAGGTTATTTGGAAGCTTTTATCTTTTTGGTTGGATTGATTATGAAGGAGTGCTACTGTTCTTAATGATTATTTGTTCTCAAATGATGTATAAAGGCTGTTGCACCATTTTTACAGTCCACGAAAGTGAGTTCTTGTGTGACATCATAATTGTGCTCGTAATAGGAACTTGTAGGCTGATTGAATGAGGACTATGGTATCACATCCTCCACCTATTTTTAGGACAATTTTTGAACTATTTTAGGACTGGATTTATTTATATATATGGTAGGGACAGTTTGGTTAAAGTTGGAATAGGTTTGGAATTGTCGACATCAAAATGTAACAAAGGGATGTAATGTTATGCCTCCTGTTTGTATGTTGCATAGAATTGTTATATGTTATGCTTTGTGAGCTGTTGTAAGACTGTTAAGGTTATAAAACAAGATGTTTCTGCCATTTACATAAGAATGGTTGTTAGAAAGTATGATTATAAGTGAAAAGGTTGAAGGATTGCCTTTGCGTCGCTAATTATAATCTTGCTGCCCGGGTGTCAGTTTTTATGATATTAGGCTATCAAGAAGTGTCTTTTGCTGCTAATACTAGTCTTATGGAATAATATATTGTAGATAAATGTTTGAGAGAAAAAGTAGTGACTCCATAGAAGTAACAAGGTCATACCATGAGGTATATAAGGCTACTCGATTTCGTGTTACTTGGCATGAAACCTAGATTCTTCCTTGGTACATAGAGGCTCTTATCAACTTCGACATAACAAACAACTATGTCTCCACTCTTTCACATGTTCATATGCTCCCATACATAGTCACTTTCCAACCTACATACATACTTGTATACCAAGATATACTAGTTCGTTCTACTAAATAAAGTTCATGTGTTGTTCGACCTCCTATGCATTTCATTATGTGTGTAACCTACTCCTTTCATTATGGTGTTGTCTTTTGTGATTATGCACATGTCGTATGTTGTATCTATAGTTCTCCAGTCCAAATATTATGACCACCAAAAGAAGCATCTCAAAAGTAATTGAAAGATAAAGTATATTGCTTATTGATGGGTGGTAACTCGAGGGGTGGAAGAATCACCTAGCCAGGGTCGATCCTATCACGGGAGGTAGACCAAGGGGTCCAAGGAAAAGCCTAGCCTGGGCCGATCCCAATATTGATTTACCACTGATCAACTAGTCATTTGTATTACATACTGTGCACAGATTGTACAGTAAAGGTAAAGTAATAAAAAGAACATAAAGTACATGATCCCACAGTATAAGTAAAGATGGTCTCTTAGCCTTACACCATTGCATAATTTCATTTGATTTGTTACTTCATATACAGTATTTCCTGCCTGACATACTAAGTACATTATCCCATATTGACGTCCCTTTCAGGGGACTTGCATTTCATGCTGCAGGTATAGGTGCTAGTAGATCTCCCCAGTAGGAGTACAGGATTTCCAACTGTTGTTACCAACCTCCAGGTTGCTTCGGAGCTTTGCGTGTCTAGAGCTTATATTTTTGTGTCGTATAGTTAGTCGAGACGGGGCTTGTCCCGACCCTTATCAGATACTTTCCCTTATCTAGAGGCTTTGTAAACTATGTAAATTAAAGTGTGGTCATGTCTCATACTTTAAATATCGTGGCCCCAATGGCCTAGCCATACGCATTTCCTTTTGGCTTGTTATTACTGTTTACTTTCTTAAAAACACTTGTTGAATGTAGAAGTCCCTTATAATATGTAAAGAAAGTGCATAGATATAGGTTGGTTCTCCCGAGCCTTATCGATAACGGGTGCCAGTCTGCCTTAACGGGACTAAAGGCGTGACATTGAAGGAGATAAATGTGTCAAGAATAGGGTACGTGAAGCAGCTCAAGCACCACAGAAGTATAAGCCTATCCCAAGGCCCCCTCTTCCTTTCCATAAAAAACTCAAGAAGAGGCAGGAGAAAGGCAAGTTCAAGCACTTTCTCTCCATGCTTAAGCAATCATCCATAACATCCATCTTATTGAAGCTTTGGAAGAAATAATGATTTATGCAAAGTAAATGAAGGATTTGGGTACTTTAAAGCACACAGTGAGTCAGTCAGGAGCTTTCTCAAGAGTTTCAACATTCTATTGCCAACACTACCAAGTCCTTGGTTCAAAATCGTGAAGACCCAGTTGCATTTACTATAACTTGCAAAATATGATATGTGGAGGTTGCAAGTGCACTATGTGAATTGGTTGTTTTCACGACCCAAGCATAAATCTTAGACGTGACCGGCAAATGGGGAACCCAAAAGAACCCCGAACAAGCCTCATAGCATATCATTACACATCCTTGATTGTGGAAGCAATTAAAATGATGACGACAGATAAGTATAAACAAGGGGATGGGACTAAGGGGGAAAGCTTGTATAACATCATAATCAAGAGACAAGGAGTCAAGGCTCATATGATATATACATAGCATGTCCAACAACACCTCTACTACATATATTAGAATGGGGGCCAAGACAAAGCAATCGGGCTCACCCTCATAATCAAAATAGAAAATATAGAAGAGTGTTTCAATACATAATAAGAGAAGCATATACTAAGGTTACTGAAGTAGAAGACTCAACAACTAGCTTGAGTGGTACAGATCTATCCATGTGGAGGAGGCGGATGATCAACTTGGGCTTTGATCCCTACATAGTGATACCATGTAGGCAAGAGTACACGTTAGTATGTTTAAATGTACTAAATTTGTAGGATGCAATGCAACAAGAGATACGCATCATAATCAAAATGCATAACAATAGGCAATAGACATCATATAACAATATGGCATGAATGACCTATTCTCAAGTAGAACACGCATAAGTAACTCATACTCATATAGGATATCATATGTATAGAAGATACCAAGCAGGATTTCCAAAGTACAAACTCCTTGGTTGGTTGATTATGGTTCCACCCCATCATCCCAGTGGTGTGGTACAAACCTCTCATATGGTTGATGATAATTTAACCTTAACACCCTGTTGGCGAAGTACAAACCACTCAAGTGGTTGATGAGTAAAACCCCCCACCTCAGTTGGTGAGTACAAACCCCCACCATGGTTTATGAGTACAAACCTCCACCTAGGTTATCCAGGCTCTTAGTACCACTGGATTGGGCACGGTCTAAGCCAACACTTTATATATAGTATATCATATACATAATCTTATTTCATCATCATATAGTCAATCATATCCTATCTCATGCTTTGGACCTTCAATTCCTCAAGAAACCATAACTGGACATTTTGTCAAACACTTGATGGGAATGTATGGGGGTACAAGATCATGCAATTTAGAGATAAAATCATGCAAAAAAATCCATTATAAAACCATAAATCAACACCTTGAAACACCCTTAAGCAATATACATCAAATACCCTTATTAAATCTTACAACATATATATGATTTATAGCTCAAATAGCAAAACAGTCATAACTTTCCATAGGTTTAACATAGTTCATAGACATGTTCATACTAGTAAACCCATTTGTAAAATCAACTTCAAATCATGCAAATTAAGTAAGAAGAAGGTTAGGCCACCATGGGTGGAAGGACCCAATGTCTAAAACCCATATAACTTAGCTTTACAGAAGCTCTTGATGAAGATAGAAAATTGAGGCTTGAAGCTTGAAAGAGGACCTTGAAATCCGGATGAGGGTTTGAGACTTTAAAGTTAAGAGAAATATAAGACTAAGGGTTTGAGTGAGTATTGGGAAATGTCTTGAATGATATGAGGTTGAAATAATGCTAAGTATAGGTGTTTTTTCGTGTGGGAAGGTTAAGGCCAAAGACTTAAAAGTCTTGGTCCAAAACTAAAAACTGGCACCAAAATAAGGCTGGTGCACAATTCATACTTTCAAATTTCATAATTGCTAATATTTTTCTCTTAGATAGGGGTTAGACTCTTTTACCCCCAATTTTGATCCTGTGAATAAGAATATTAAGTTGGATTTTCAAAATAATGAATGGATTGTGAGATATATGGAATTTAAAATTCTAGGCATTTCGAGGCACATTTTCGAGCACTTTTTGGGGTTGTTTCAATTTCTCCCCCTTGGGAACATTCATCCCCGAATGTAAAAGTGAGGTACAGGACAAGAGTAATCATAAACAAGTCAGCCCCAAAATGCAACATTACAATTTTAAAACACCATTTTCAAAATCTAAACATAACTGTAAAATCATCATAAGTTTGCCTACTTAAACATAAATGCACATGAATGACATAGGGGCTGAAATATAAGACTTGGAATCACATGAAGAACTTTGTCGCTATCTTAGGCTTGATCAGTACGAATCACTCTCATAAGACTGCTTTGACTAACTTGTAGACACCTTTTGACTTGATGATCCTTGTAAGAGGGCCTTAATGAACACCACAACCTCATTAATCAACTTCTCCACTTATCCATACAACACCTCCACCGGGACCTTTCCCTAAGCCAAGTTGTCCTCCATATCACCCACAATTTCAAAAGGTAATATAAAGATAGAGTCACCAACACATACCATCCACCTAGAGCATGAAGAACTAGACGGACCATATCTACATCCATAGGTAATCTCCAAACTTATGCAACCTTACCAACCTCCGTATACACTCTATAAGGACTCATAATACTCAACTCAATTGTCAACCTTGAATAAATCTAACCCACTTGGTACCATAACAATCATCTCCCCCTTGGGAGACAACCTCCACTCTATTATTCTCTCACCCCAAACTTCCAACTCTAATAAGGAGGAAATCAAGGCCTCGCCTAACCTAGACCTCTTAACCCAAGAAAATTTGGAACCATCAAGAACACTATACTACCATTCTCAACTTACTTCAACCTAACTCCTTATTTAGCCAACTGATGGACTCCACTAGTTACCTCTTTACCACAACTACCACAAGTTATGCTACCCATAGGCACCATACTTAGAGCATCAATCACATCACTAGCCTCAATGGGGAACATGATACATACACATATCATAATCCATATGGAGTCCTAACCACCTTTTTGTTACCTCAACTCACAATTATCATAATTAGTAAACAACATCTCATCTCCCAAAACTTGCAACATTACCCCCAAATTGTTCGCAAGCTCTAACTAAATCAATATTCCACCACTATAGGCCACCACAACAATGTTGAGGCAGGGTTTTAAGGCACTATTCATGAAACCCAAAAGACATAACCGGTGCACAAGTCAACCCACAACTAAACCAATATTCTTAATTCTCCTTCCTAATTCGAGAGGACACTTAGGGATATTACCTACACTAATCCCCACTTTTGAACAAAACCCGAACCTCAAATCAACCTTAGAGAAGTGACTAACCCATTGTGGTTGACAAAATTGATCGGCCATCCTTGCCCATCATATTACAACATTATGGATCCTACACTCATCGAAAGCATGTTATGCAAATAGTCAAACCACTTCAATACCTCCAACTTATCAAGCCAGGGTCAACCAAGATCACAAGACAAGTCTCTATGCAACAAGAACATCGGGCAACCCTTATAGACCCCTACTAGCCACAATAGACTTATGCAACTATCTGGGACCTATCAACTCACCAAACACAAAATATCAGTCACAACATTAGCATAACCTAGGGTCAACTAAGTCATAGGAGAGACAATAGAAGATAACCTACTCACAAGCTCCGATAATAGCCCACTAAACCCAAGAAGCTCCTAATACCCAAGGAAATCAAGGTCTAGGGTAATCTTTAGTCGCCTTTGTCTTACTAGGGTCCACTTTAATATTATCACAAAGCACTACAAACCTACAAAGGCAACCTCGTACAACCAAAATTCCCATCTCTTCTACTTAGCATCCAACCTTCTTCCTTAAACTTGTAGTACTACCCTCAAATGACTCATATGTACTACCTCATTAGGGAATGAACCATCTTATCACAACCAAAACTACCATAAACCTATGATAGTAGTGTCTAAAGATCTTACTCATGGGACTTATAAGCATAACCTGTGTACTTGTCAAACCAAAAGACACTTCCCCTAAACCAAATTATTGGAAAGGGACATTCAAGGCCTCATCAACCTCCGACAACAATTCTAATTACAAAACACCTTAGGTTCAACACCTCCAATTGTCACAAGATGATAAAATGCAACCCCTAAGAGACTAGTTATACCTTATGACAAGAAATTAACCTACCTTCCTTGCTATCACTTAACAACCTCCCAGTCAAAGATGGGCTCATAAGGAAATCGGGATTTAACTCTATAGGTCCTACTATCCCTGAAGACACAATATTCATGCAACTATTCTATCACTATAATGATATGAAATCCGCCATACCAACTTTAGCAAGCCATAAAGCAAGACCTAATGCAACATAAACTCTGATCAGCACCTTTATACCTCTTATCAACCATATACTCAACAAAAGGATAGACATCAAAGGTCCATATAACAACTTAGGAGCACAAGAAAATCCCACTAGCACCTGAAAAGAATAGAGAAGAAATAGTGGAACATCGGGACTATTATTGATGCCCATCAAAGCCTAGGAACTTTAACTTACCAATAATAGCATCGGGCATCTATCCCCTCCTTGAGCCACTTGATCAGCATGACCAACTCGATCCAAAAGCAGACCACCCTTACACCCTCTTCGAACATATGGACAATCCACTAGCTTGTGACCCACTTTAACATATTGAAAGCAACCACTAGTGTTCTTCCGACACAGGCCACGATGGTACTTCCCACACCCTCAACACTTGGGATTAGTCATCCCACCATCACCTCCCTTCGGTTGAGCAAGAGGACAACCACTAAATTCGTGCCCAATTCCACCACAACCCAAGCAAGCATTGGACTTCTTCTAGCACAGGCCACCATGGCCCTCCCCACATTTTTTGCATTTAGGCCTTTCCACCCCCTCATCACCCATTTTACCCCTTTCACGCTTATGAGGACACTCAATTATTGTATGACCCATCTCCCCACAACCATAGCAAGCATCAGTACCTCTCAATCATGGGCCATCATGGCCTCTACAACATTTTGGGCACCTAGCATAAGGTACCACACCACCACCACCACCACCTCCACACTTGAGACTTTGGAACTTACCCACATTACGGGCCCTCTTGGCCTTACTACCTCTCCTCTCACCACTAGAAGGCTTGGGAGCACCCACTTGTTGATCAAGGTGAATTGCCAATTTTGCCCGCCGCTTTGGCAACTTTCCATAGAGCACTGCAAATCTCAGCATTCGTCATAGCACCATCCAGAATAGCTTGAGACATATCTTGTAATGTAACGATTAGGGATTAGCAAAAATCACTAGGGTATCTAACTCTATTGCATGACATAGATTAGAAAGAAGTGAAACATTTCCTAAAATATCTCATAGCCTCCTACTCATAGTTGTGGTGCACAACACAACCATTACTAAGACTCTAATTGATGCGGTGTGTTGTAATCTGAGGATCTATCAACCTAGTGCTCTGATACCATCTTTGTCATGACCCAAGCCTAGGGCCAAGATGTGATCGGCGAATGGGGAACCCGAAGGAACCCCAAACAAGCCTTATAGCATATCATTACATATCCATGGTCGCGAAAGTAATTAAAATGATAACGAGAGACAAGTATAATCAAAGGGATTGGAACTAAGGGGGAAAGCTTGCATAACATCATAATCAAGAGACAAGGTGTCAAGGCTCATATCATAGGTACATAACATGTCCAATAGAACCTCTACATTGATAAGAGCGGGGACCAATACAAAGCAATAGGGCTCACCCTTACAGTCAAAATTGAATGTAAAGAAGAGTATTTCAATAAATAATAAGAGAAACATATACTAAGGTCCTCGAAGTGGAGGATTCACTGAATAGCTTGAGTATTACCGAACTAGCCACGTGGAAGAGGAGGATGATCAACTTGCACTTCGATCCATACATAGTGATATTATGTAGGAAAGAGTATGCTTTAGTACGTCTAAATGTACTAAGTTAGTAGGATGCAATGCAACAAGAGATAGGCTTCATAATCAAAATGCATAACAATAAGCAATAGACATCATATGATATTATGGCATGAATGACCAATGCTCGAGTAGAACATGTGTAAGCAATTCATACTCATATAGAATATCATATGCGTAGAAGAGGCCAAGCTAGATTTCCAATGTACAAACCACTTGGTTGATTGATGATGGTTTCACCTTATCATCCCAGTGGTGTGGTACAAACCCCTCATATGGTTGGTGATAATTTCACCTTACAACCCTGGTGTGGCAAAATACAAACCTCTCACATGGTTGATGAGTACAAACCACTGCCTCGGTTAATGAGTACAAACCCCCACCTCATTTGATGAGTACAAACCACCACCCCGGATATCCAGGCTCTTAGTCCCACCAGATCAGACATAGTCTTATGCAATACTTTATATAGAGTATGTCATATACACAAGGTCATTTAATCATCATATACTCAATCATATCATATCTCATGCTTTGGACCTTCAATTTCTCAGGAAACCATAACCGGACATTTTATCAAACCCTTGGTGGGTGTGTAATGGGGGCACAAGACCATTCAATTTAGAGATCAAATCATCCAATAAAATCCATTGTAAAACCATCAATTGACACCTTGAAATACCCTCAAGCAATACACATCAAAACCCCTCATTAAATCTTACAGTAGATCCAAGATTTATAGCTCAAAAATAGCAAAATAATCACAACTTTCATAGCTTTCACATAGTTCACAGACATGTTTATACTAGTAAACATATTTGTAAAATCAACTTTAAATTATGCAAATTAAGTATGAAAGAGGCTAGGGAACCATAGGTGGAAGGACCCTATGGTTTGAGAGAAATATAAGACTAAGGGTTTGAGTGAGTATTGGGAAATGTCTCGCGTGATATGATGGTGAAGTAATGCTAAGAATAGGTGTTTTCTCATGTGGGAAAGCTTAGGCCCAAGGCACTAAAGTCTTGTACCAAGTCTGAAAACTAGCACCAAAACAAGGCTAGTGCACGTCGCGCTATAAACGCGCAGATGCCACTGGAATTCGCACTTTTGAATTTCATAATTGGTAATATTTTCACCCTTAAATCGGGGTTAGACCCGTTCCCCAACAATTTTGACCGCCTAAACTAGAGTACAAAGTTGAATTTTCCAAATAACAAATGGATTTTGAGATATATGGAATTTAAAATTTTGGGCATTCTGAGGCACATTTTCGGGCACTTTTTAGGGTTGTTTCAAGTGCGAGCATCAACTTGATTCCTCTTGCTATCTATAAGAAGCTTGGTTTGGGACCCCCTACTTAAACAAACATGTGGTTTTTGATGGCGGATAAAATTGTGAAGAAACTTGTGGAGATACTCTATGATGTGTTGGTAAAGGCTGAAAAATTCATATTCCTTGCAGATTTTGTGATTCTAGATTATGAGGTTGACTTTATCATCCCAATTATCTTGGGTAGACCACTCCTAGGCACCGAACGAGCTCTAGTGGATATGGAGGTCAGTCAACTTAGGTTTAGAGTGAATGATGAAGAAATTTTCTTTGATATCCGTCAGCCCATGAACCATCCTGATGACTTGAAAAGTAAGGTTTGTGTAATTAGTGAAGTCTAAGTAGCCTATTTGTATAACTCATGCCGCGATAATAAATCAAGCACTACTTGGGAGGCAGCCTAAGGAATTTTGATGTTTCTACTTAGTTTTGAGTTTATTTTTAATTTTTTGATTCTTAGGTAGTTGTTTAATTATATATTGATTTCAATTTTTAACATTAGGTTGGTTTCATATAGGGTGCAAGTGAATGTTATGAAGAGTATGCAGGTAAAAGACGAAGGCAACAGATTTTGCTGAGAAATGCATCGGTACAATTTTTACGACTGGGCTTACAAGTTGTATTGCACTTTACAGCTTATAATCCCATCTCATAGAGATTTCCAGTAAGTAGAGTAATTGTACACTCTATTCACGAGCCAACATTACGACTCGTAGATCAAATTACAAGTTATAAATAGGGTTCATGGATCTTAGGTAAGTTTTCAAATTTTTCTAAGTGTTTAAAGATCTACAAAATCATGATTTATGAGTCATAGGTCGATCTATGACTCATAATTGGGGTCTCATAGACCCAAGCCCAGTAATTTTAACCGTTGACCCGATAAAGGTACAGAAAAGGGGTCAATTTTGACCTAATTGATCGAAAAATTCCCAATTTTTTCCCTTCTCCTATTTTCCAGTCAAACTTTCGCTGATCAAACCCATTTTTTGACGTGATTTTTTGGTACCTAGGGTTTTTCATTTTTGACCTTCTCTTTCTTCTTCAAGTTCATCACCATTCTTGTTAAGTTTCTTGGTTTAGTTTTAATCTCAAAAATTACATTGTTCTTAATTTCTTGATGTGATGATTGTGATGGGTTTGATGTCTATGCATAAATTTCTTGTTGAATTTGAATTGTGGTGGTAAAATTAGGGTTCCCTTTGATTGAAATATAACGTTTGAGTCCAGAATTGAATGTTTTGACATGATTAGGTGCTAAATACTATGTTGTTGAGTCATCACCCATGCTTGATTGGTTGATAATGCATGATTTATGATTATGAGTTGGTGGTATTGGCATTAGCATATGATCTTGTGTGAGTCAAATAAGAAGGATCAAAAACATAAGTTCTTCGACATATTCATTTTTAATGGGGTTAATATTTCAGAAATTATCATGGGGTATTGGTTATTATGTGCTTATAATGATTCTGTACCTGTATTCTTATTTAGATGCTGGTAGATTTAAGTGTTTACTATGATCTTAGGGTCTGTGTGATTGACTTTAAAAAATCAGGTATCTTAGATTTTTGGTCATGAGAGTCTTTTCCAACTCATAGATCAATTTACAAGTCATAATTGCCCCTCATGGGAAATTCTAGACACTTGATGATCTAAGTATTCATCAGAAAATACCTTCTACAAATCGTAGATGATTTTACAACTCGTACATAAGTCTCATAGATCATTGCTTGTTTTGAATTACTATCGGGAATTTTATATGATCCCACTTTACGACTCTTAAACCAATTTATGAGTCGAAACTAGGTCTCGTATATTTTTCCATTGATCATTATTGTTTTGAAGCACCAGTCCACGAGAACACTTTATGACTCGTAGTTCTCACTATGACTCGTAAAGGGCCTCTGGTGGAGCCCCTGCAACTGATTCAATTATGTTTTTGCATTTTATTTCTATATTCCTAGGGCTAATCATGGTGTGTTTACATCTACATTTCAGGTACTATGGCCCCGAAAGGAAATCACTTGAAGATCGAGGCCTTTAGGAAGAAGCTTATTGATGAGACTACTAATGATAAGTGGACCTCTCAGTCGGGCAGGTCACTAGAGATCCACGATGTCTCATCAGACCCTGAGACTGAGGCACCACAGACTAGAGCAGCAGCAGCCAGAGCTACGCATAATTAGGCTCTAATAGCCCTTCCCAGTCTAAAGAGGAAGGTAGTAAGGAGCATGGGAGTAGCATGCCCCAGATGACATGATCAGCAGAGGAGTCCAGTTTTTAGAAGAGCTTCTAGGATAGAGGAGATGTTGAGTCCTCCGTCGCACCATCTTCTTCAACAATACTAGATGTTATTACTAATTGGTGGTGCATTGAGGGTATGAAGGCTATATTCTTATAGAGCATGCAGCCAAAGGAGTAGGCAAGCCTACCGATTCTATATATGAGGAGCCTAAGGTCATAGATGATGGACCTAGCCGTATCGTAGGTTTGAAGGACATGATGATATGTTATGCGCTCACATGCCTGATGGAGTCACTTGGAAGATACTCCCCAATTTTGGTATGGGAATTTTATGCATCTTACATATCCATAATTTAGTGCAGTCTTCCCAAAGGGGAAGAGACGTATCACTCAACCCAGATTGGCAGAGGTACGGGTGAGAGGTCGTTGGGTCGATACTTCTAAGGAGATAATCCACCGTATGCTTTTTGGTCCCAAGTACCATGCCCTTAGATCTAAGACAGAGTTCGATCACAACTTGGGGCTGGCGAGGAATTCATTGATTTTGAAGGATCCGGCACATCGGACCTGACTTTTGAGATGGGTGGCTAGTTCTATTACAGAGCAGGATTTGGAGCCTACTTTGGTTACCAACCATGCTAAGTCTATAATAAATGCTTCACTGAGCTTTCCCGTTAAATTTTGGTGGGCGATTGTTAGATCACACATTTGGCCGACCTTGATGGATAACTCACTTATGACAGAACGTGCGGTATTAGTTGCCAACATCTTGGATGGCTATGACATTGATTGGGGTCAACTCATTGTAGACCAGACACACCAGTCAGCACTGAAGAGGGAGACCTCCATCCCATTTCTAATTTTAATCTACAGACTGTTTATAGAGTCAAGGGTGGAGATTTTGCATCAGCTAGACAAGCTAGTTGTGACCCAGCATACCTTGGAGTCCAGCCTGATAAAGGGTGATGAGAACTGGTGGCACTTTAGCAAGCATAGCCTTCTTCTACACCAGAGGTGTTTGCCCCATAGCCACCACCTAAGGGTTCAACAAATACCGCCACTATCACTATTGCTACTACTACTGATGACAAACACCAGCAGCCCGAGGCAATCGATGTTGAGAGGGCTCCTACTATATCTACTCCTGCACTAGAGGCCACCACTTCAGAGCCTTATACAACAGGCATAGTCGATATGTCTGGCACTTCTATTCAGGCCATGGCGCAACGATTAGCACATGCTAACGTCTAGTTGTCTAAGCTTATTCAACAGCTTAGACCATGGGTACAAAAGAGGTTAGCTAAGGCCCAACCTTCAAATTTGTCAATCGTATGTCAGGAGATCGAGAAGCTTAAGGCTGACATGACATCAAACTTATGGCGCCCGTGACACTACCAACGGCTACATTTCCGACACTATTGTTTGATTTCTTCACCTCTGTAGAGATTACACAAACTTCTCTTAAGAAGAGACCTTGCATGGATGCGGAGCCAGATGAGAGGGAGGTATATGCAAAGTTTTCTGAAGACAATGAGGATAAGGAGGAGGATCTCGAGCGTACCTTGAGATTATCGAGGCATGAAGCGAATATGAGATGCGACCGAGAGGAGGATTAGTTGAGGGGTATTTGCCCCTTTGGACAAAGTGAAGTAGCTGAGGAGACTATGCTACAAGAGGGGGATGGCTAGTAGCAGCCATAGACTGGTATTAAGGCGCCGAGGTATGTTTTTGACCCCTACTTATTCTATCTTTGCTTTATTTAGTGCATTGGAGATAATGTACAATTTTTTTGATGGGGTGTGGGTAGCAATAGTCCTTAGTGAAGTCTAAGTAGCTTATAGTCCATAACTACTCCAAATTTTAATCCTGAGGTTTTCTTGCCTATGTTCATTTTTCTCATAGATATTTAATTTATGTTGAACTGGTATGTTTAGGATGTTTAGATATATTTATAGCATATAGTACTAAAATGGATGTCATGTAGTATGTTTCTTATGTTTTTTCTTTTTGAGAATTGGTACCCACCAAATATTTTCATTAGTAGTTAAATGGCAACCATGCATGTTTAGGTGTTCGGCAATAGTTATTCTGATAAGTGAGGGTATTTGATATATGAAGTATGACCTATGAGTTGTTTGCTGATAATGTGAGCTATTCCATGTGAGTGTGAGCTTATTTTGCAACATTCTTGCATTGTGTGTTAATTCAGAACTTGTCCTGTTACTTTAAATAAGATTGTAGATAAATTGGATTAGGAAGGGATCTAAGGACATTTTTCTTTACTTAGTCCACTTTATCCTAAAATGACCAACCAAATGAAGTTTTATCCCTTGTTCCAAATATTTGAGCCTTACATGTACCAATTCTTTCAAATATGCCTAATTAGCCTAACCTTTTCGAGTGAAAAACCTTGAGATTGGCCATGGTCTGTCCTTGAGCATTATGAACCTTGATTCATCCAAAAAGCCTAAATTGAGGGTAGCTACCAAAAGTTGCCCTAGTTTGGGAAATAGACATTTTCATACATGCTAAAAGCCTAAGTTGAGGGTGGTTGGTGTAGGGGTAAAATCATAAAAATAAGATAGAGGGTTAGGAATGAGGAGCAAAAGAAGAAAATCATGTATTGGGTGTATGAAAAAGAAAACAAATGCCTTACATTGCGTGTAAAAAGCAAAAAACGTGTAAAAAAGTGGCAAAAGCTGAAAAATGAGAAGAAAATACCAATAAAGCTTGAATGTGGAAAAAGAATGTATAAGGTGAAAATATTAGGGTTGGTAAGATGAAAGTGATCAAAACGTAGTTCAAGGATGACCTTTAGTCACTATTTTTCGAAAATACCATTCCAAAATCCTCTAAGCCTACGTTACAAGCCTAGAAAGTCCTAAAGTGATCCTAGTCCAATTAGTTGAAAATCTTTGTCATGAGTATAGGGCCAAGCCTATTGTATTGATCATTATGTATGAATATCTTTTGTGAAAGTGAGTTTGTTTTCACAATCCCATGGTTAATGTTGAAATCATCATTGAGTGTCAAAAATGGGACTTCTTTCTGTGAGTGCACTTGCATGTCATTCTTAGCATTTGACTTGTTCAGCGATTATGGATCGCTAATATTCCCTTTCTTTTCATAGTTGTGTTGTCAAATACACCAGTGTGTTTTGGTTTGCTAAATAGCTATCTTATCTTGTTTGTGGGTACCTGTGTTTGAATTGTATGTGATGTATACCATAAGTTGAGGTCTTTCTGTTATTGTGTTGTCTATACAGATTTATTCATCGCTTCAGGACAAGCAATAATTTTAAGTTGAGAGTGTTGATGAACTGTCAAAATACAATACATTTAATGCTTAAAACTTAGAATTTTCAGTGTTCTCAATGCAACATTTATGGGTTTTATATGTTTTTGTGTTTAGTTTTGCTGGAAAAAAGGTTGGCATAACTTTGGCAAATTTGCAGAGTTTTTTGATTTTTGGTGACTTACGAGAGCCTCTATGGCTCTTAGATCACTCTATGAATCGTATAAAGAGGTTTCGTGAAGATTTCCCTTGAAGGACTGATTGATGTAGATGCAGTCTATGAGAGTGCAAATATGAGTCATGATTCAGTCTATGACTCGTAAAGTGGATTCATGGCAGTGAAGTCCAAGATTAAAGAAGATAAGTATAAGACCCCAATTACAACTCGTAAATCACTTTACCAGTTGTACGAACCTATCATAGAAAGTCACCGACCAATTTTTCAATTTTTTAGGACTTAATTGTAATTACTATAAATAGTACTTTTTAGGTTATTTTTGAGGGGGGTAAAGTAGAGAACGTCATTAGATAGGACTTTTAGGGTTTTGTACTTGGAGAGCTCAATTTTGGAGGAGAATACACTATTGAATTAATTGCATATTCAAATATTGTGATTCTCAATTAATTTGGATTTTCTTATTCCTCAATTAAATTGGGTAAGTGTTTAGTTATGTTTTCTCAATTTATCTACCCATAGCATGAGTAGCGAAATTCACAACTTGGGGATGTAGGAACCATGAAGATCTAATCAAATAAACCCGAACAATTTACAATTCTTGGGATGGGTATTTTCATATATTAATCAATTCTCTTCATTTTACATGTTTGGTGGCAAACATTACAACTTTACTAGTGTTAACCTCCCGATCCTGGGGGTAATGAATAGGAAAAGAGATCGATTAACAAGATTCGATGATGTTTTCTCATTTGATCAACCAAACTGGGCCATGGGGAGTTTGGCTGGGACTATGGGCAATGGTGAGTATTATACACTATGGAGCTGGGCCAAGTCACATAGTAAAATTCGCTTCTCACCTTTTGATGAAAGGGCTTGGTGAACTTAAATTACCATCCTGCATGTTATACTCTAGTCAAGAATTGGGCTACTTGGGGATATTTTTGGTGAATCATAGGGAATACAATACCCATATTGCTCTCCATTATTAATTGTCTCTTGTGATAGTTAGTTTAGTTTATTTTCTTGTTGAACATTGCAAAGCCCATCCCCTCCCCCTTCTATTTAGGGAATTGAGTAGTTAATTACTTGAGTTGTGTATTGGTGAATTTGTTGTGAGTCAGTGTATTCTCTATGGGATTCGAACCTAAACTCAAACCTAACCTTTGTTAGGTTTTATATTTGACAACGTTCACTTTGTCCTCAAAAGAGAGGTGTAAGTTGGGTTTGATCACTTGACATGAGCACAATATGATAAACACCAGGGGTAAGAACTAGACATGTCCGTCCATACTAATTGAGAAAAATTAGGACATGATAATGTCACTGTCTTTGCATGGCTATCAAGAATAGCAAGATGAGGAGATAAACGTCTATACCTAATATCATGTTAAAGTCAACCATATCGAGCAATATCAAGTCAGTAATTGTATTCCTCCCCAAGAAGGTAATAATGAAACCCCGATACACCAAATTTATCACTTAAGAATCACCTACTGGGGTGAAAACACAAATAGGCTCGGCAAGGGGCTCACACACACTATCAAGATCCATAGCAAAATAAGCTGATGCATACAAATAGGCAGAGTCTAGATCAAACAAAACTAAAGTAAAATGGTGGCACACAAGAACCATTCCTGTAATAATTACATCAGAGGCCTCTTCCTCAGTCTGATCTAGAATTGCATAACATACTCTGCGCCCTCCACTGGACTATGGGCTTCTAGGAGCTCCACCTCTCACACTGCCTCTATCTCCTCTAGTACCAATCTCATACCCTGGATAGTATTCCTCACTACTGGTGCTAGGGCTGGATGAGCTATGTGCGTCATTGACGACTGAGCAAGGGTGCACGATAAGGACAATAGTGGGCTAAGTGCCCAACTTCATCACAATTATAACAAGCCTTGGTCTCTTACCCCTGAGATGGTTATCCCAAGAAACCACCATGTCTAGCTGCACTGGAAGAGTTATTATGGCCCATCTAAATAGTCTTGGACCTACAACATTGGCAAAAGTAGCAATAGCAACATGAACCGCTCAGCCCCGGTAGCCTTTTGTCTGAAACTCCCTGTCTTGCGATAGGTGCCCGCTAAACTAGCGATGCTGATAAAATCTCTTATCACCACACTGATAGTTATGTCTAATATGGTCAATTAGATGGGCATGGTCCACCACACTCTAGAAAGTACCACTTGCCAGAACCTATAAGGTTGTGGCGTTCTGAAGAATCTAGCTAATCCCTTGGCAAAATGTCAAATCCCCTCAAACTCTGTAGGGATGCTAGATAAGGCATATATGTACAACATATGAAATCTCACCTCATAGTTAGATAACGACATTGATCCCTGCTGAAGCTGATCAAACTTGTCCCGCTTGCTCTCTCGAAGGATGTACAACACAAATCTTTCTAAGAATATATTAGTAAGCTAATCCCAAGTCAAAGCTAGTGATCCAATAGGTCTATGAGGAAAAATTGAGCACCGCTATTCCTTGGCCAAGCCAGTGAACTGATAGGAAGTATAACCAACTCCATATGTCTCAAGGATAGATAAATTAAGTAATTGATCCTAATACTCCAATAGAAAATCATAAGCCATGTCACCTGGTGTACCATCAATCTTGGGAGGAGCTAACCGGACAAACGTCTTCAAACTCTTCTTCTCCGTAGTAGACATAGTAGGGCTAGCAAAAGATAGTGGGACTACAAATCTAGCCAATGAAATAGATGGTGTAATAGACGAACCCTGAAGCTGTGACCTAATAATCGACCAAGAAGTCTGAGGTGGAACAACAGAAGCCACGGGAGGATACGTTGGAACCAATGAAGGGCCATCATGTACTATATATGGATCAACTAGGCCTATAGAAGGGCCTACCAGCACTATAGAAGCCAATGCATCGAGAATAGTAGGAGTAGGAGAAGCTTTTTCAAATATGACCAGTACTCGTAGGAGTAGCTCCTGAACTGAAGGCATGGCATCTAGAGTTGATAGTGGTGGATAAGGGTTTGTGGGTCCCTCACACTTATACTCAGGCTCTGGTGATGCTGATCTAGCTGGTCCATTAGGTGGAACTACCCCACTAGCATGTCCAGATGAGACCCGGTCCTACCATAAGTCCTTGCTCGACCACTAGTGGAGGCCACATCAGTTGGCTCAAGCTCATCTACCACCTATTGAGCTCTGGTCATTGGCATCTACACAAAAACAGTAGATTAGATACTTTCAAAATAGTTGATATGAAGAAATGCACGAATAGAAGCAAGACTTAAAGCTTTTCCTATTAAGTTCTCTATAGCCTCCTGCGGATTGTTATGGACTTCTATATATCGACTCGTAAGACTTTACTAGGCACCCCACTCTTTAGTTACAAGCATAATGAACCTAGAACTTTGATACCAAACTTGTCACAAACACAAACTAGATCGCTACTAAAGAAAATAAAACCAAAGTAAAAGCAACTACAACACTTAATTTAAATGCAAAAACCTAGAGTCATGAGTACAGAGCTTCTAAGTAATATGAATGAGTAAATACAAGGTTGTTTCATAAAGAAACTATATATACTAATATAGATAACAACAAATGACGTCTTAAAGGAAGAAAGGCGACTTGAAGTCTGAGCCTAATTGCTAAATCTGGTAATGATATGAGTACTGTGTTTTTTTGTCACGCCCCGAGAGAGTACCCTTGGCATGGCTGACATTCAGAGACTATTGCTAGCCTCCAAGTGAACCACTTGACCTTATCACATTCATTATATTATGTTCTAATATTGGAAGACATCAGCGTATAAGAATATGTAAAGAAAGGAAATGACAATTGATAAATAAAGGCCCAAGGCCAAACATCTCATCTATAAACTAAGTGAGACTAATATGAAAGAAAACTAGCCAACATAACATCCAATCGCAACTCAACAGTCTAGTCTATGAAGCCTCTAAACATTTGACTAAATGGTGCAAATGACTGACCCATGGCTACCTCAAAATAGAATGAAGTAAGTATAAACTCAAAGCTAGTAAAGAAATATAATATGCTTTGAAAGTAGTGGAGGGCTCACCAATCAGCTGGAAGCACTTAGGTCCTCAACGGGGCGCCTGTTGATAACTGCTAGTACCTATCTTTGCATCTGAAAAAGATGCAAACCCAAATGAACGTCAGTACGTGGAATATACAAGTACGTCAAATGGTAGAAAGAAGCATGTAAAGGGGGAATAACATCATCTCAAATAACTCAACTCAAGAATTAGGAAACCCAATCATCATGCCAAGAGTCTAAATTAAGAATGCAATGTAGACAATGACTACTCATCCACATCTATGTATCATCCACTCAGAGTACTATCAAGGCCTAACTGGGAGTTACTTCCAAGACAAGGCATACACGTGCGATACATTTGTGGTGAATCTAGTACTTATAAAAGCTAAAAAATCAAATTTTATTTACAAAATCAATTTTATCCTTCTTTATCCTATTCTATTATAGCATAGACTCCATCCTCACTTTTCTTAATCAGCTTACCTTTTATTTTGTATAAAAGTATTTTTAAACTAATAAAAAGAAAAGGTAAAATAAAAATCCTTTTACCTAGGACAAAGTTGGGGCAAACTATTTAAGAGTGACAAAAGAGTTCCAAAAATAAGAGGAAGTGACACAAGTTTTATTAATTGAGTAGAGGTCACAATTTTAAGATTAATGCTAATGAATTTTTTTTTTAAACTCTAAGGCTTTATTATTTACATAAAAATCCTATTTGTCCCATCCCCATTTCATCACTCCCCACCCTTTTGCTACCACCCCCTTCTATAGTCGTCACCACCTCCGACCACCATCAATTTTTCCTCTTCTTTCTCCATCTCCACTTGCTTCCTGCTCCACCACAACCCCCATTTCTTCCTCCATCACTACCACTTTCTCATTCACCATCATATTCTTCTCTTCTTCCTCCTCCACCACCATCATTGCCACTTTTTTCTCCTACGTCACCGATGTCACAATAACCATGACTTTCACCGTTGGTGATACTACCAACACCTTTTTTGTCGCCATAACTACCTTCTTATTCACCTGACTTTTCTGTAAAAAAAAAATCAAACAATTGTCGAAGTCATCAAAACAACTATACAGAAGTTGTTCAACTAATTTTAAGAATTGTTGCAATAACTTAAAAACTGTTAAAGTTGCTTCAATAATTATGATATTTGATTTAAAAATTACCATAGCAACTAACGTAATTGTTGGAGCAACTTTATTGGTTGATGCAACAATTTCAAGAGTTGTGCATATTTTCTTCAATAACTTAAGAAAATTGAAGTTGTATTTGCATTTTTTCTTCAGTGACTTAAAAAATCTTCAAAAATAATTTTAAATTAAAGCAAAATAGTTTGTGACAATGCCAGTAACAAATGAAAAATGAAAGTAAAAAGAGAAAAAGAAGAAGAGTGCACTGACAAATGAGGAACGTTGATGATAACAATGCCAGTAACAAAGATGATAAAAAGAAGAAAAAGAAAATGATGGGAGAGAGAAAGAAAGAAAAAAGAAGAAAAATATAAAACGAGAGTAAGATCTGGAGAGTGAAAGAAATAATAAAAGCATAATAAAGAAGGAATTTTCAAAATTTGAAATTTAAAAAAAGAGGGAAGTCCTTTCAAAATTCTAGAAATTTTAATATACATTCCAAAATTTTTAACCACTCTAATTAGGTTCATATTTCATTTAATCTCATTTGACCAAATAAATGTCACTTTTTTTAATTGAATACTTTTTTGTCACCTCTTGATTAATTTTCTTTAATAGAGTTGACCTTTCTTCCTATAAAAACATGACGAAAAGGTTTGTACAGTAGCATTTAAAAAAGGGGGGTTACCGATAACGATTAGGAAAAACCAAAGAAAAAAAGGGGGTTAGGGTTAGGAAAGCAAGGGGAAAAAAGGGAGTTACGATTTAGGGTTAGGAAAAATGGATAAGGAAATATAATTTGTATAACTGAACTCTTACCAACAAGGTTTGTGCTCATGGGTGTCATCCATTTGATGGTGGATCTTTATGTATTGGCAAAGCTAATATCTCTAGCTACTCCGTTCTTTCTGTTCTTGCTATGGGTATGGAGGTTGTATCTTTTTAGGATTATGGTGCTAAGTAATGGCCTCTTATGGGTCAAACTTTCCAAAGTACAATCTTGATTTTGTCATTTTCATCCATCCTCATTTCTCTCTTGTGCATAATGATTGAACCTGTACTCCTTTTTTATTGCAAAGACCTAACCATTTCATTAATTGTGTCAACTTATGTCTTTCTGTCTTCCTAATCTTTTCTGTCAATCCATTATCAAGCCTCTCAAAATCTACTTGAGACCTCAAAATGTTACTTTTCCTATTACTTTTAGTGCTGCCTTTTCAAAATTGCTTTGTATGCCCTTATGAACTATTTCTTTATCTATCAACTTAGTCTTGGGATTAAAGGTGGTGTATGACTATGGTGATAACTTATTTCAATCTACTTGTTGTTCTTTTTCTTTATGTTAATTTTTCTAGGGGTCATAGGAAATCTTGGCAAGGTTGGTCAGCTGAATGAAATCATGGGTGGAAACCAATTCTGGTTCTTGCTTTCCTTAGTTGTATGCTTAGAGTGGTAGTGGCATGAATTGATGATATTGTTATCAGGAGTTCTTTTTAATGCTACAGAGAAAATGTATACTATGGGAATTCTCATACATGCAACTCCACTTGCTTATATATTTCCATCAGCATTAAGTCCAGTTGTTTCTACAAGAGTCTGCAATGAGTTTGGAAAAAATAGGCCTAATAAAGCAAAGACTTCATGCCATGTAGCAATTTTTATGGTATACGTACAAGCTTCCTAGCAATGCTATTTATGACAACATTAAGAACTCGGGCAACACTTCTACAAAAGACTAGTCAATTTTGCAGTTGACAACAATGATAATGCAGTGGTGGGGTTGTGTGAATTGAGCAACTTGCCACAGAACACGGCTTGTGGTGCTTTTGAGAGGAAGTGCAAGGAAAGCTCTAGTTGTTCATATAAACTTAGGTTATTTCTATGGAGTTCGGCTGCCTCTCACAATTATACAAGCCTAGAGATCCAGAGAGTTGATTGTTGTTAATGGGAAAAATCAAACCATATCATTTAAATAGTGTGCTAGAAAGTTACTTCGTTTATCTGTTATAGACTGATATGTATAGAAATACTAAAGTGGTAAGTATCTTGATGCTTTTAAGTTATTAAGCTTGTTTGTTCACCAAAGTTGGCCTTGAAATGCCCCTCAAAGCACCACAAATGGTGGTCTTTGGCTAGTTGCCAATTCACACAACCCTACCACCGGTATTTTCGTTGTTATCATCCACAAAATCGACTCTTCTTTTGAAAAGCCTTGCCCCAAGTTTTTCTTGATTTCTTCATAAGTATCATTGTTAGGAAACTTATAAGTATAGTGCACACAATTGCTTCATGACATGAAGTTTTTGCTTTATTAGGCCTATTTGCTCCTAACTCATTCCCGAGTCTTGTAGAAATGGCTGAACTTAATGCTTATGGATATATATAAGCAAGTGAAGTTGCCTGTATGAGAATTCCCATAATAGACAGTACCTTTTTAGCATTAAAAACAACCCCTAATAACAATATCATCAATTCATATCAACATCACTCTAAGAATGCAACTAGGGAAAGCAACAACCAGAATTGATTTCCACCCATGAAATCATTCAGCTGACCAACCTTGCCAAGATTTTTATGAACGCCAGAAAAAAATAACATAAAGAAAAGGAACAACAAGTAGATTGAAATCAACTATCACTATAGTGTTGCCTCCCGGCACATGCAAGTGAACGTGGTCAAAACAAGTAATATAGTGGCCTTAATTTAAGGACCGGATTGTCGAACACAAGGGATTTAATATAAATTATTTAATATTGTGAGTTATAATGTTTGAAAGGTGATAATGAATTAATTTATGAAATTTAGTATTAAAATAACTAAACTTGCAACTAAACTAATGAACTTTGCAACTAAAATAAGACTTAAAAATGGAATTGCAAAAGTCATTCCACGAGTTAACAGGATGGGTCATCATTCAAACCATGGCCCACAAGTCAAGATCATCGTTTCACTCTGCCATGACAGATTATAGTAAAATAGTCATAACATTTTGCTTTGAACTCTAAATAAGGCGAAGTTGGTGGCGTTGGAAAGATAATTCAAAGATCTTTGATTAATAGGTCATATGACACCTAATTATTTATGTGCTGAGAGTTATGCTCATTTAATGTTAACTCTTATATAATCTAACTCAAGAAACTAAATCGATAGAAACGTTTTAAACTCGACCAAGAACTAGAGGTCTCTTATTACCCTAATCCACTTCTAATACACTTCCCACATATATGAATAAGGCTTAAAACATGGGTACAAATAAGGCATCACTAGTTTCAAGCATACATATTTGTGATGAAAAATTTGAATCCTAAGAGTAGAGTTATGCGTTATACTTAAACCACTTAAATGACTTCAAATCTTCTTTAATTGCATTATTTAAACCTTAGATTTGATGAACACATGCTCATGCATTAAGTTTATTCAAGTATGGCTATGTTTTGGTAAGATATCAAGTACGATCGTGATTATGTAAATACAAGCTTTCAAGTATTAATATTATTACAAAAATAAATGTGATCAAGAAACGGTGTGTTTACACTCTCATGTACAAGTTATTGTATATTGATGAGGATAGGTACAACTTTCTCTTTACACAAGTCTTGAAATCATCCTATGCATGCAAAGGAGTCCAAGAGGGCTTATATTGATAGTTGTAGTGTTTTCTACCAAAGATCTAAAACTGGTGGGAATGGCCAATTTCATGGTGGAAAAAATTCAATCCACACAAGGATACAATGCCTTGAATCCAAGGTTCAACAAAGATAAATTGTTTAATGGCCACCGAGTGAGACTCTATCTTTTGTTTTATGCTTAAAATATCTGATTTCATTCCTTTCAAGATCTTATCTTTATGGTCATCTCTCTTCAACAACTTTTCAAACGTCTCTTCGATCCATGAAGTATTTGGCCCGACATCACAGTTGTGAGGCAGCATATAAGAATCATTTCTATAACTATCTTTTCTACCCCATTCAGCATCTGGCACTCTCTCCCTTTCATAATAATCACCTCGTTTGTCTCTATGTGCACCATCACGGTTGTAGTTCCGACCTTGATTCCTGGAACCTTGCCTCTAATAATCTGACTTAGACCTTTGGGGGTTGTTCTGGAAACCCGCCGACTGGTTACTCATGAAGTAATCATCTTCATCAAAAAATGGTTCATCATAAATTGGAGCCTTAGGAGGTTGGTGAGTCACCACTTGAACAATCATTTGATTTTGCTTTAATACCAAGTCCATGCTTGTGCGAAGTTGAGCAAGTTGTTGCATAATCTCCTCATTGACCTTAGCTTTCTCATAGTTAGTATTTACCGCACAAGAGGTCTTCATAGCACCTCTTTCTCTTTGACCCCATGCTCTATTGGTTTTCACCACTTGCTCTATCCTTTCAGCGATCAATGGAAAAGGTTGATTAAGAAACATACCAACCATGATTGTGTCGGCACAAGCTTGACTATTCTCATTAAGCGCCCGATAGAAAATCTCAACCAATGCATCATCAAAAATCTTGTGAATAGGAACCATTCGCAAACATTTGATGAATCTCTCCTAATTCGTACTAATAGAGTCATCGGACAATTACTCAAAATTATTTATTTGATCTTTGAGATTAAGCTTCTTGGACCTTGGAAAATATCTCTCTAGAAATACTCTTTTGAAGCTCTGCCCAACTTGTTACTGTACCTAAAGGAAGCTCAGACAATCGCATAGCTGCATTACAAGGTAGTGACAATGGGAACACCTGCAAAGCAACTGTATCCAAAGAAAGATTTTGTGTCCCCTTGACACTTTTGCAAACAAAGATGACATTATGGAGATGACTATGGGGATCCTCTGAAGGTAACCCTATGAACAGACCATGGTTTTGGAGCATTTGAAGTAATCCACTCGATAGCGAGAACTTAACGTCTACTGGTAATGGTGCCAACACTACAGTACCAGTAACATCCAAACATAGGGTTCAAGTGATTTTGATTTCAACCATAATTGTTTTCATTGAAACCCCTAAGTTGTGGCCTATTAGCCCTTGGTGGAGGATTCTCCTCTCTATCGATATCATCGTTATTCACATTCATTTCTTCCTCAACTGCAATATCTTCATTCACATGAGCCATTCTTTAAGTGATTTGATGGATCTCCAAGTTGATCGGAGCTAACGGATTGCCTTGGCTCCTTGTGTTGGGCATACAACCAAGTACACCCTGCAAATAAAATCAAACAACAAAAAAATAAAAGTAAAATAAAAGAGAATCTAGAAATTAATACTTGAACTAACTAGTAGTGAAATCAAGTCAAGAACCTAGTCGTATTCCTTGGTAACGACACCATAATTTTTTATGTCCATGCTCCAATAACAAAGTGGTCGCAGTCAGCAATAAACCTAACCAAAGATAAGGGTCGAGTTCACAAGGAATGCAGGGCTTGACTAAGTTTATCCACTAACAATTATTTCAAGTATCAATCACTATATTCTCTAAAGTGGGGGGGTGAGGGGGAGGGGGCTTTGAGATTCAAAATGAAGAACAAAAACAAACACTATACTAAGTATGCAAGAAGACAATGAAATTGAGGGATAACTTGGGAATTGTGTTCCCCATGATTCATTGACTCAATTATCCTAGAAAAGATAACCCTAATTGGGAACTCACATGCAGGATGGTAACGTAGGTTCTTCCATCCCTCTTGTGAAGGTGAAGGTCAAATTTCACTATGGCGCTTGGTCAGCAACCATAGTGTGCCAACTAACCGGTACCCCATTGTCCTAGTCAACCTTCCCTTGGTCGGGTTTGGTTGATTAGATAAGAACATATCAATCCGATCATTTCATTTACTTCTATGTTCCTATTTGTCACTACCTTGGTCAGGATCGTGATAGTAGGCGGGATTTGGTGTTGGCCACCATCAAACAACAATCAAAACGAAGGGAAATGAACAATACATGCAAAACCCCAATCAAAGAATTGGACAAAGTCAAGGTTATTTCAAGTCAACTACTAATGGTTCCCACAATCCCAAGTTGTGAGTGCTTAGCTACTCATGGCTAAGGTCAAATCAACAACAATGAATGTAAAAGACATAGTTGAGAGTTTACCCAAAACAATGAAGAACAAAAACACCTTCAAGTTAGAAACCACAAGATTTGATAAATGGAAGATGAGTACAAAGTGATTTTCCAAACCCCCAAAGTGGGTCTTCAAATTAACAATTGAAATTTATACTAAACCTTAGAAATATTCTAGAGAGAATATTCAAAGTGGAATCTCTAAAATATTCAAGTCTGAAGACTGCCTTCTAAAATAATATCATAAAGTATTTATACTATTTACAAATTTACCCTAAAAAGAAAATATAAAATATAGCTGGCAGCAGGTATGTCCAGTAGATATGACTCATAAGGTAACCTACGAGTCATAATCGGGGTTTCGTAGTCAGCTTCTAGCATTTTGGACTTGACTTCTTTGACCTACTATTAAGAGTTGTTGCTTGGACTACGATTTGTACACTCCTCTCGTAGTCTACGCCTTTTGTTCTTGATCTAAACTCTTTTCTCACTATTCCTTGCTACGAATCCCACCCTTACGAGTCATAATGAGACCTACGACTCGTACGGTGGCCTCGTAGGGTTGGCCTCCACTTTGCAACTTCTTAATTTTTCACTGTCTCATGCTACGAGGGAACCTTACGACTTGTAGCTTGGGCTACACTTGTAGGGTGACTTGTATGTCCTGTACTCCAGGAAAATCAGCCATTTTCCCCCAAAATCACGCCAACCTGTATTTTCTGCACTATTAACACAAAAATACATAAAAACCATAAAAGGTCACATTACCAACTTGTAAAATCCTTTATTTTAGGCATCAAATGTATTGTAATCGGATAGCACATCAATATACCTTGTATGGACTGTGAGACAAACCATATGGGTGCAAACGTCAAATTTTCTAAGTATGGAATTCCTTTGGCTAAGCTTTTTACAAGACTCGATAGAAGGGTCAACTTTAAATGATCATATTTCTTAACACAAAAGGAACTGGGTTGCCCGACCTACCAAATTGAATCTGTTTAAATTAGCTTTCAAATGTATGTGGCTTTACCTCATTTCGAGTTCAGATCAAGAAGTTATGCCCACTTTTTAAAATTCCATCCGTGCAGAGTTTCCTATGAATTGGATAAGTATGGTCGCATGGGAGGGTTTCATGGTCCGTGAGACCTTGTACGGACCGTGAAACCTTCTCTTGGGACCCTGGTAACAAATTATATTCCGCTTCATAAATAGTTGTTTTGTAATTATGACTATTCCTAAGGTACTTTTGTGACTTCCTATGCTATCCTAAGACCTCCAAAGGACCTAAACTCTATTTTTCTCATTCAAATTCATCCTACAATTAGAATTACTCAACATCTCTCTTAAGAACTCCCTAGGGTGAACATTGAAGGATTGTTTTGAAGCTTAAGTAAAGGGTCTTCTTCTTCATCAAATTTCTTCCTATTTCTTCTTGGTTAACTAAGGTTTGTGTGATTAGTTCTTAGTGTCTTTCAACCAAGAAAACCTGAACTCGTTTCACTTGAATTTCATGAAATTTTATTTACTTTAAATATTGGTTTTGAATGTTAATTATTGATTGTTACATTCAATTGAAGTATGGGTTATGCTTATTTGTTGATGTTAAATCGATTTAAGCTCTAATATATTGAAATACATGATTATTATGAAGATATGAATATGCATTGTCCCTATATAGCTTGATTTGAGCATAGGTAATCTAAGTTGTGATTTTAATGTGGATTTACTTTAATTTCATATTCTATTGATGATTTTAGATTGAATCTGTATTACCCATTGCTATTCACATATTATTCATGGCATATGCATTCATGAGCATTGGGTTTGATAAAAATTATGGAGTGGGTTAAGCCCAATTATATTTCTGTATATGATTTTGATAAGATTATGGTTATGACAAGAATGTTATCACATAAATGTCTATTTTTATTGGCTCTTTGACCATATTCCGTGCTTGCACTATATTGTTATATGCATGAGCTATTCCTATGCATGAGAAGCACAATTATGAACTGTGATTTGGCTTTTGAGCCCAAGTTTGAATGATTATGAAGGATGTTTGCTTTTAAGCCTAAATGTGCATTCAAATAATTTGAAATGACTATTGTCTCTTTTGAAAGCATGTATATGTATAAGTATTCCTGTGAAATGTTTTGACTTAGCACTGATAGATTGGGGGCATTAGGGCTATCCCTAAGGGTCCTCTCCCTTTCCTTGAACTATGTGCCAGCATAGGAATGGTAGCCATCACTCGAAATGACCAGGTCATAAGGGATGGTTATATAATTATTCATATGATATAATATTTTGAAATCCTTCTGAAATGACTGGGTGGTAAGGAAGGTTTCTACCTATCAAAATGATTGGGTCATAAGGTGTGATAGATTGCTCTGGGCAAATAATCTTCTCATATCGATGGGAGGTATTCATCGGACTAATTCATGTTATAGCTCGGATGAGTTTTATTTGTTGGTTATAGTCCATCACCACTATATGTATGAGTGTTTGTATTTCATGCATCATTGGGTTCATGGCATATTATATATTATATCTCTTTTTATATTATGTTTCCTCGTCATCTAACATTGAATGCAGATTTGATAAGTCATATACACTACATGCACGTATTCTGTGTACATTAAAATGTACTAACGCATACTTTTGCCTACATGATCTTACCATGTAGGGACCGAGGACTACCTTCATCCACCGTACGATGGTTAGCTTGGATCTTGAGATTGGTTGTTGTGGTGAGTCCTATCTTCAAAGGATAAACCACCATTCTTCTACCCATGGTGTTTTTGTTTATGTTCTTTACTTTGAGGGTTAGCCCGTGACATGTCTTGGCCCCCATCCTATCTTATGACTAGAGACATTGTTGGACATCTTGTAGACTCTTTACATTTATATGCTAAGTGTTGTATTCAAAGATTATTTTTATGGATATCGTTATCTATTAGATATCGTTATGTGGATTGGCTATGAGTACTATGATGTTCCTATATGTTATGATATGAAAGATCCTAAGTCCCAAGTTGTCCCTATATAGTAAATCATACTTACCAGCCCTTTAGTTCTTATGTACTATGTGATATGTGAATCCATGTTAATCCTTTATCCCTATGACATCCCCATAGCGTGAGTCCTACTTTACCATCCCTTAAAACTATGTTTTTACTATTTATATATACGCTTCCGAACCGATGATGTGAATATGGATACTTGAGGCTTGTTTGGGAACCCTCGGGTTCCCATTAGCCATGTCACTCCTGGACCCTAGGTCCGGATCGTGAAAAAAATATAGTAAAGTTTCAATGGATGGATGAGTATGAAAGAAGTTTTCAAATATTGATAGATTTCCTTACATTGGCCCATATTTTGATGTTGCTGAAAGGTTTAAACGGGTTTGTTGTTTATTGTAATGCCTCACATGTTGGATTGAATTGTGTGTTTATGCAACATGACAAGGTGATGGAATTCGCTTCTAGGTAACTTAAGGTTCATAAGTAAAAGTATCCAGCACATGATCTTGAATTGGTGACGGTTGTATTTGCATTGAAAATATGGCATCACTATCATTTTAGGGTCTATGTTGATATATATACCAACCAGAAGAGCTTGCAATATGTGTTTATACAAATAGACTTAATCCGTAGGCAAATGAGGTGCATTGAACTTTTAAAGACCTATGACATGAATGTATTGTATCATTAAGGTAAGGTAAATATTGTAGTCGATGCACTTAGTAGTGTGTCTATTGGTAGTATTTCTTACATTGAGAATGAAACTAAAGAGTTGGTTAAAGATGTTCACTAATTTCCCATTTGTATGTAAGGTTGAGTGATTCAAATAAAGGTGGCATTCTTGTGTATAACCCTGTTGGAATCATCATCGATCGTAGAGGTAAAAACAAAGTAAGACACGGATCTAACTTTGGTTGAATTGAAGAAGAGGTTTTATCCCAAGGGGAATATGGGGGTACTTTGCTACCAAGGTTGGCTGTGTATTCCAAATGTTGATGGCTTAAGGGAGATAATATTGAAAGAAGCCCATAAAACTCGATATTGCATTCTCATCTCGGATTCCCCAAATCATGTAAAAACCTTAAGGGAAGTGTATTGGTGAAATGGCATGAACAAGAATATAGCAAATTTTATGGAAAAATATCTAAATTGCCAACAAGTGAAAGTTGAATATCAAAGATCGATAGGATTAACTCAAGTTATTAGGAGTCCTACTTGGAAGTTGAAAGATATAAATAAGGACTTTGTAATGAATTTACCTTGTACCCAAAAGTAACACGATTCAATATGAGTAGTAGTGGATAGAATAACTACATTGGTCTATTTTCTTCTGATAAAAGCTTCCAATACTGTTGAAGATTATGCAAAGATCTATATTCAAAAATTGGTTAGACTTCATGATGTGCCCTTATCTATCATTTCGGATCCTGTTGATCAATTCACTTCACACTATTGGAAGTCCTTTCAAATGGGTCTTGATGCCAAGGTAAAGTTAATCATTGCTTTCCATCCTCAAATAAATGGACAAGCTGGGATAACAATACAAACCTTGGATGTAATGACCCAAACTAGCGATAGTGTACGCTTTGGGCCTAGGCCCTCGTGACTTTAAAATGTGTCACTAGTAGGTAAGGCATGTTTACTTATATACCTATTATCATTTCTGTGTTTTGCCAATGTACGACTTCTTATATTAAGATGAGTTATTAAATACACTTCATCTATGGATTCAACATCCTCATGAGATTTGCCTCACTGCATGGGATTCACCTAGACTCAGTACTGAGGTTTGCCCCACTTTACTGGGATTTGCCTAAACTTAGTTGAACTCTAGCCCAATATGGATAAGGCTGACATAAGAGTGACTCTGATACCATCTAAAATGATCTAACCTGCTAGTGATATTGCCTATTTTTGCTTAGTCTGTCATGGCTTTAAAATGCATTAGTTGTTGACAAGGCTTATTTATTTATACACCCAGTATCTCATATACTTTGTCGGTCTGGGACTTCTCATCTTAAGATAGTTGTTACATAGGATGACATGGCGAGGGCATGTGTAACTGATTTTAAGGGTGATATGATGATTGCTTACCATTGATTGAATTTGCATACAACAATAATTATCATTCAAGCATTGAGATGGAAGCTTTTGAGGCTTTGCATGAGAGAAGGTGTAAATCTTCAGTAGGATGGTGTGAAGTAAGCAAAATAACATTGATAGGACCCGAATTATTATTTGATACTGTTGAAAAAGTAAGATTCATAAAGAAGAGGTTGAAGGAGACCCAAAAACATCAAATGTCTTATTCAGATGTAAGAAAAAGAAAACTCAGATTCAACTTGATGAATTGGGCATACTTGAAGATTTTGCCAATGAAGGGTGTTATGGTCTTTGTGAATAAGGGGAAACTTGTCGATATATGGTCGTATATGGGAAGCAGGAGCGAACTTGATGAAACAATATTCTTGCCTCTTTCCTTCCATTCTGGCCTAAGGTACTTAGCTATTGATGCTTAATTCCTCCAAGCTTCTAAGTGTCAATCTTTTTACATCAATTTGCATAAATGCATTCTCATGAGATTACTTTTAAATGATGTTTAAATTATAATATTGCATTCATGCTGGATAGTATAGCTATACACTTTATTCTACTCAAGCTAGTCCTATCCTATTCAAGGACAAATGTTCTCAAGGGGGAGATATTATAATTCTCTGAGCATTTTGAAGGTTGGAATACAGTACAATAAGCTAAAATATTGAAAAATAGCCTTGGTAGATTTTTAAGATGCATATTTCATAAAATAATTTTTCCAAAAAATTTTCTTATTCTAAAGGGTTCGTGACACTGGCGCATCGCGGACATGGTTCTGGACAGGTCAAAATCTGGCTAACCAAGATTCAGCATTTCCACGTTGTGGACTAGCTCCCCTACTGTGGTCCAAATTTAATTTTTAATTGGGAATACTTTAAACTATTTTCTATGCATCATTTAATAAATCCAGATAATTTTTTGACTAAAATCATGACCTATTAAATACCTTCTCACCCCCAAACCCGCAATTATTCATTTATTTATTCTTAATTCACCAATTCCAAAGTTTCTCTTTCTGTAAAAGCCCTCCAACTTCCATTGAAGATATTTAAGCATTGCTCCCAAATTCTCCAAAAAAGTCAAGGAATTTCTCAAGCTTCTCCAAGCTTTTTGTCCAAGGTATGTAACTCTTCATCCTTGGAATCTTTTCTTAGATTGAATTTCTTCATATTCTCACTTTGTTTTATCCAATTTTAAGTATAAATTTTTATGGGTTTCTCAATTTCTACCCAATTTCTTCATCAATTATAATTTAGATTATGATTATTGATCTATTTTAATAGAAATTTAGATTAATCGCATAAAAATGATGATCTTCTCAGGAAATCTCTACAAATTCTATTTAGAGTTCATAATTTCATAATGGGTTCTGTTCAATTATCTTCCAATTACATGAATTATCTTTCACCTATTGTTTATTTACTTAATAATGTAAAATTTAATCATCTTATAGCATTTTTTTTTGATTGACAAGTAATTTATCTTCAAGGCTTTCTAGGGTTCATGATTACTAGTGAGAGTTATTATAATTATGATTTGGATTGATGATCTCTATTGTAATTATGTCTGAATTTTATCAAATTACATATTTTTAAGATAATTTGAGATTAAACTCACATAATGACCCTAGTCTATATTGAAATATGATCATGAATGAATGAGAACTTACCTATGTTTATGAAAATGATTATGTATGTCCTATGTAAGTCCTAAATGAATGAATGAATGAATGAATGAATGTCAGTGAAAGGACAATTCTCACCTAATCATAAATTCATGTGTATAAGGTTAATTCTCATATTGATAAAATACCTAAGTTTTTATGAGTTATTATTTATGAATATGACTTTTAGTAATTCAAAATTATGATTGATTTGTGCTTACCTATGATACTATAATTTACTAATCCGTAGGATTTGACTTAGCACTAAGAAGATTGGAGGGGGTGTTCGGTCTGATGGATGTTAAGGTTATCCACCTAAGGGAATCGTAGTAGCAACCTCTTGTCTAAAACTATGTGTCATCATTGGTTGTCTTATTTGGCCTAGGATAGTGGATCCACATTTAGCTCCACATGCTGAATGAATGAATGTACTATGTCGGAGTCTACCTTGGCAAGTAGTCTCCCACTTTCTCAAGTAGGAGATATATTGAATACCATGATGTATCTCGCATGGTCTTATAGTTGGTCATAGTGATATCCCACAAAATGAAATGATTATGTTACTCTAAGTTTTATTATGATATATTGTGTAACCATATGATTTATAATCATGTTTTATCTCATTCTTTACTTCATGCCTATATTATTGTGAGCGTACATTTTATCACTCATTCATCATTTACTCATGATACATATATGTATCATGCATTGTTCACATACTTAGTATATTCAAACACAAATGCATATTCTATGTCTACTCTATGCCTACATTGTGTTATAATGTCGAAGAGGGTATCATTCTAGTTCTCATGCTTCTGGCTAGACTGTTTAGTTAATTTTGAAGATAATATGGTAAAATCAGATGCTTCGAGGGCAAGCCAATGATATTCCACCTTATGTTGGTTATCTTTTATGGCATTTTAAGGAAATGTCATTTTGTTATGTTTGAGGTTGAGTTAGCAATAAGTCCATAACCCCCGCGTATGCTACTGTAAAGAGTTTATGATCTTTTTCTCTCTCATTAGATTAAGTTTGTTTTTTTCCTTATGATGTTGAGGTGAGACCCATTTCTCCATTCCCTTATAACTTGTGTTGATGTTTTGTTGCCTTATGAATGCTTCCTGCTATGTTAAGATAGCTAGGTTGATGTCCTTCGGGGATCCAATCGTCGTGACACCCTTAGGGCATAGTTTGGGTCGTGACATGACCTAACTTCACTCTAAGAGTCTCGTATGTGTTTTCTTCTATTTTTTGTCCTACGGCTTTTGAGATAACTTTTTGAAAAGACTAGGTTTTTCCTAAGATGTGTGTAATAGTAACCTCTATTTTTGAATCATGACAACCTATCAACCCTAAATGACAAAGTTAAGACGTATATCAAGCCCTATTCCCATATAAGAATAATATTTGGATGGTAATCGATAATATATAAATGAAATGACAAAACAAATAATCACGTAAGAAAAAACGTTATAATTAACTAAATACTATTCAACTTCGCAATATTACGAGTATTCCCAGATTAAATAAGATTAAAACAATATTATGTTTTCTTTAGGTAAAAGTATAAAGATGCCAAAAATATAACTTTGTATTTGAGCCGACCTGTAACAGACATAGGACGTAAATCTTGGTCATGGTTTAATACGGTGAAAAGGTTTTCGAAAAACAATCGATACAATTTGAAATGCGTGTAACTCGAACAAAATCGCAAGGCTATGGAGAGATATGTGCCTTGGACTAGACTGAAACGAGCTAGTCTAGTTTGGAGTCCTATCACATATCAACTATGGAATATGTTGCCCGGATACCATTTATTTATGACAGTCTGTTCTTTGAATTTATCAAATTTGGAATCCGCATGCAACATATTAATCCTGCAAAAGCATATAAAAACCGTAGTTATACTAGTTACGGAATTTCGTGCAATACACGGGCTCAATAGTTATTCATAAAGTTATTTTTAATGATATAATTAAATATTATTTAATTATTTTATTAGATGTCAATAAATATTATTAATATTAATTAATTATACTTTAATGATTAAATGATTTTAAATTTCTACTCTAAAAAGGGACAATATCGTAAAATTACTAAGCAACTCCTTTTAATAAATTAAATTAAATTAAACAATCACCAAAATATTTTTATGGACCCTTCAATTATGAAAATGAGTTGTTAGAAGTAACATTGTAAAATCACTAAGCAACTACATTAAAAAGATTCAATTAAAAAATTCTCAAAATTTTTTTATGGGTCCTGCACAATGTATAAGAGGAAGCACACAGGTTAAGCAGACATTTCGACCTGCTGCCTGCTTGAGTTGCTTCAACTCCCTCTTATTATATATAGTAACATATATATATATATATAAAAATAGATAACTATATTTAACCTATATATTTAAAAAAATTTCTGACAAAGAATATTCATCTAATCTGATTACTCTTGAATGAACGTAGACTCGCCCTAATCTACATAAAAATAAGATTTTTATCAAGAAGGTTTCTAGAAATGAAGACGAAGGTTCTAGATGTCAGCAACTATTGACCTGGGATTAATTACTATGAAACGTCATTCATATATGTGACGCAATATTGAAAGAAAGGTCACATATTCCGACACTTATTAAACATGATTGTTTGATGAGAAGTCTTGTTCCATACAAATTGTGCGTGGCAAATAGTCTCGAAAATTGGGACACAACAAGCCCATTTACACTTCTCGAAGGTTCTATGCAGTTTGGTGAGTTTATTATCGCTAAATTAATATTCCTTCTATGTCATATTGACATTATTACAATAATCTATCTCAAAATGTTTGTCAATTCATAAAATCAAAACATGGTAATCAACCCTTCTTAAGAAAAATTATACTTAAAATTATTTATTTATTTTTTGAAAATAAACAATATTGATTACATTAGAAAGAGTTAAGGATAAATTAGTTTAAAAATATTCTTCTTATTTATAATTTTAAATGCCTGTGGAAGTGAATTATGACAATTGATATGAGATAGGGTAAGTAGTGTACATATTTATGCAAAAAATAATATATTACTCTCTCTGTTTGATTTTACTTATAACTTGTATTTTTAAAATAGATTTTTATTTTTACTTGTCTCTTTTCACATGTCAAGAAAAGACAATTAATTTTTTGGTCATATTTTACCCTTAGCAGTAAATACCATTCTCCAAATTACTTTCACTGTCCAATTTAAATATCATAATTTTCATTTTTAGAATCAAACTATATAGATTATGATTAACATTTTAAGTTATATATTTTATCGTATTAAGATGAAAAAAGTTGCAATCAATAATATTTTTCTTATACCTTTTGAATATTAAAATTTTTATTTTGAAATATTAAAATAATTTGATCTAATTTAACATTAAAAATTAGTTAAATTGGCTTTCAAAAGACGTAACATGACAATTGAAATAGAACGAAGAAAGCATTTTTAAAGTCTAATACTAAACATCAATTAATAAGAATAATATGATAAAATACCTATATCAATAATTATTTCTTTAATAAATATACCAAATCTAGTAATGATTAGTATAAATGAACGAAAAAATAATATATCAATGTTATATAAGTTGTCCGTAGTTTAAGCAACAACAGATGGATTTCAAAATGGTTTTGGTTTCATTTAGTTCCGTAATATCTAACATGATGGAATTGGTCTTATCAGTTAATTTCAAAATAGTGATTTTTTTTTTATCTTAATTCATATTATTTACTATACTATAGAAGTGTCATGGGAAGCAGCTGACGATCGATATATCAGCTTGTTTCATGGTTATTTTGATAATTTTGATTGTAATTGCTCAAGTATGCAGCAAGTCAATATGTCTATTTGAGTAATTTGAGGATACATTCGCAATTCTTTACATTACTTTCGTTGTAATTTATTTGTCCTATTTTTAGTATTAAAAAATATTGTTAATCATGATAATTAAAGTTGCTCAAGTCGCAGTAGATAGACATCCAACTTGAGTAGCCTAAGGATGCATCCGTAATGATTTATAGATCTTCCATTCTAACTTGTTTGTCTTATATTTAGTGTTAAAAAATACTGTTAATCATGATAATTAAACTACTCAAGCAAACAACATGTCGACATGGCTGATTGAGCAACTTGAGGGTATATTCATAATTTTTTATGATTCTTTCATTGTAATTTGTTTGTCTTGGCTTTTGTGCTAAAAATGCTACTAGCTATGATAATTAAAGTTGCTCAAGCAGGCAATAGTTCGGCATGCCGGATTAGGTGGCTTGAGGATATATTCGTAATTTTTTATGGTAATTCTGTTGTAATTTGTTTATCATATTTTTACTGTTAAAAAATGCTATTAATCATGATAATTGAAGCTGCTCAAGTAGGCAATAGGGCGACATGCTTGGTTGAACAGCTTGAGAGTATATCGTTAGTTTTTTTGGATTCTGCTGTTGTAATTTATTTGCCTTATTTTTAATGTAAAAAAATGTTATTAATCATGATAATTAATAACTTAAAATATTTCTATAAAATATGCTATGTCAAAATATTTTTAATTAATTCTTTAAATTATATCTATATCACTTAAATTAAAATAAATAAAAAAATAGATATTGGACCCGCGCTATAACAATCACCATTCCTACCGTCAAAATAAACCTACTCTCAGATGTACTACTGCAGTTGAACTATCCAATTACAAACAATGTAGAGAATAGTTTCTACATTTAAAAACAGTTACTCTTGTTGGATGTTTTCAAATCTGTCCTAGCAATTCCTGATGAGGCTCCCTCCAGTGCACGGTCCATTTGATTTAATAAGGACACTTGTCAAAAATCAAAAGTGGTACTGGAGCAAGTGGAGGAAACATGTAGGGGACGGAAGCCTAATCTAAAAATTTCCAATGGTGGAGTTAGTCCATTGTTATTATTATTATATTCATTAATGATAATTAAGTAAAAAGTTAACTGCTACCAAAAGATAAAAATAAAAAAAGTTGAATGTAACATTACAAATGAAAGATTGAAAAGGTTTTATGTTTTAATTCCTCCACTGTAGTATTTTATACTCGACTCAACTCACCTCTATTTTAGTAAAAGTTCAACTTGACTTGACTCAATTTCAATCAACGTGTTTGATTTGGTTAAATAATCAAGATTCAATATAAGCTTGACATGATAAAGTGCGATTGTCTTAAGTCCTCTAGTTATTAAATTCAAATTAATTTTTATTCATTAAGCTCAAAGAATTTTGAAATAAAAGTATTATAATAATAATTTTGTATAATTAGTTTCACTATAAACTTTTTTATCAAATCATAAATACACCGTCATAGGTGGGGCCCATGCCAGTTTAGGCGAAGGGGTCTATTCAAATCTCCCTTGGTGAATAATTACATTCTTTATACATGAAAATTATCTTTATATATACATGATATAGTGTTGAATCTCGTTTGGCTTCTTCATGTGTGTTCTGTTGACATTCTGAAGACGCAATATCGTGGAAATTCAATAAAAGAAAAAATTATAAAAATAAATAATTTAAAAGGAAAAATAATTTAATTTAAGAGTCGCCACCTAATTTTAAGGATAATTAGAAAACCAATTAATTATTTACAAAAATAGTCTGCGAACCAAAAAATTTCAGGTAAGGTTTCAAGTTATTCCGAAGGGAAGGTATAAGCACCCTTCAGAATCCACAACTGTGGGTCCCGACTGAACTCATTTTTCTAAATTGAGGAGGATATACAATATAACATAAGCATAATAATTACAAAATATACACAAACAGTGAAATAAAAAATGATGTGATGAACGTTCTAATCTAATGTCAATAATATACACAGCAATGAATAAATAAAGAATAAACTAAAATTGTCCGTCTTTTTTAATAGAGAGGCCTCGAAATCCGACGGATAGATCTTTCATCGGCCAGATTTAACAAGTAATGAACTTAAACTAGAAAACTTGAATTTTAACATATGACAAAATATGAACATGAACTAACTTTTTCTGTCTTTTGAATGGGAAGACCTCAAAATCTGACGGATAGATTTTTCATCAGTCAAGTTTAACAAATAATGTATATGTGAACTTAAACTAAAATTCCTAATTTTAAAATGTAACAAAATATGAATTTAAACTAACTTTTTTCGTCTTTTTGAATGAGATTGCCTCAAAATCCGACGAATAGATCCTTCATCGGTCAAGTTTAACAAACAATAAACTTAAACTAACAAACTTGAATTTTAACATTGAACAAATACAAATATAAACTAACTTTGGATTCGTCATTGGCCAATTTAGACATGAATTTTAACATATAATGAATATGAACTTAAACTAAAAAATTTGAATTTTAATATGTAACAAATATGAATATAAATTAACTTTTTCCGTCTTTTTGAATGGGGAGGCCTCGAAATTCGACGGATAGATCTTTCATCGGTCAATTTAGATGAAACAATATTCAAACAAATTAAGGATAATGAAATTAAAATTATTGAAAAACAACAAAAGCAATCACAATGAGGGGAGAGCAATATCCTACAATTTTACCTAAATATCAATTATAGGTAAGCAATATTACATTCAAGAGCAGCATAATATTTCATAGATAATAATAATAATAATAATAATAATAATAATAATAAT
>JAOTQR010080653.1:0-40674 GCA_025774065.1 Solanum ossicruentum | reverse complement strand
ATGCAATGCAACAAGAGATAGACACATAATGGAAATGCATAATCATGAGCAATAGATAGCATAATAACAATATGACATGTATGAATGATGCTTGAAGTAAAACATACTTATATAGAATATATTATATATATAAGAAGAGAACATCATCATAGACCAAGCATATTAGTACTAGGAATCCAAGGCTTAGCACCCTATTGGAGGGTAATCAAGGTATATACCCCTCAATCGGTAGATGGACTTCACACCCTCCATCATAGTGGTCAAGGTATCAACCTATTAACAAGGTTAATGGACTTCACACCCTCCATCATAGTGGTCAAGATATCAACCCTTTAACAAGGATAATGGACTTCATACCCTCCATCATAGTGGTCAAGGTATCAACCCCTTAACAAGGTTAATGGACTTCACACCCTCCATCATAATGGTCAAGGTATCAACCCTTTAACATGGTAAATGGACTTCACACTCTCCATCATAGTGGTCAAGGTATCAACCCCTTAATAAGGTTAATGGACTTCACACCCTCCATCATAGTGGTCAAGGCAAGAACCCCCTCAACATGGTATGGTCAACATGCAACCCTAGGGATACTTTTCAAGAAATCATCATAATATCACATTACGTTTATCACCATAAGGTCATATATCTCATATGACAAGAATTAGGCCTTCAACAACTCAAGAATCAATAACCAGACATTTTATCAAACACCTAGTGTGTGTGTAGTAAAATCATGCAATTCAAGAGTGTAATCATACTAGAAAATTCAATGTAAAATCATCAATAGATACTTGGTAACACCCTCAAGCAATATACACCAAAACCCTTCATCAAATCTAACAATAGATCTTAGATTCATAGTTCAAAACATGCTAAAACAATCATAATTTCATGAAATCCCAACATAGTGTACAGTGAAATTCATAATAAGTAAGACCCATGAGTAAATCAATTTTAAATCATGCAATTTAAGTAAAAGAAAACTTGGACGTCATGGGTGAAAGGAACCCACATACCTCAGCTTTGGAGAATCCTTGAAGAAAATTGGAGATGGAAGCTTGAGGCTTGAAAGAAAACCTTAGAATTGGGATGAGTTTTGAGACTTGCAATTTAGAGATAAATTATTTTCTAAGTGTTTGAGAGAGTATTTGAGAATGTCTTGAATGATATGAGGGTGAAATAAGTCTAAGCATAAGTATTTTCATGTATGGGAAGGCTTAGACCCAAGACCCAAAAACCTTGAACTGAACAAGAAAAATTGTGCAAAAATTACACAGGGGCGCATCGTGCTAGTAACGCGCAATCCTCACTGGAAATCGATTTTTTGGGAAAAATGAAATTGCGATTCATTTTCTCTAAAATTAGGTTTAGACCCATTTCCACTAAATTTGACCCCCTAAACAGGAAAATGAAGTTAGATTTTTGATATCACGCACGAATTTTTGGGCACTTTCGAGGCACATTTTCGGGCACTTTTGGTCGTTTCAGCTGCTAACACTCTCTCATCTAGGAATGAGTCGTCGATCTCCAATCCATTATCAAACTTTGCCATTGCCCTTTTTTCTAACCTGGAATGGTGATCTGCAATATGATTTTCTGTCCCTTTTTTTGTAGACGACAACAAAATTGAAGTCTTGAAGGAGAAGTACTCATCTCATCAACATTGGTTTTCATCCTTCTTTGCCATCAAGTACCATAATGCTGAGTGGTCTGTGTGCTGGCCTCTAATAGATATGACTTGCACTTCTCGAATGCAAAGACCACCATAAATAACTCCTGTTCAGTGACATTGTAGTTCTTTTGGGCTGTATTTAGGGCCTTGCTAGGATAGTATATGGGATGTAATATCTTTTCTTAGCATTGTCCTAATACTACACCTAGGGAAACCTCACTTGCATCGCATATGATTTTAAAGGGCTTTGACTAGTCTAGAGCTACAAAGATTAGGGCTGAAATCAGCTTCTGCATCAATCCATCAAAGGCTTTGAGGCATGCATCATAGAACACAAACTTAGCATCCTTCTCGAGCAACTTGAACAATAGATATGCAGTTTTAGAGAAGTCTTTTATGAATTGTCGGTAGAACCCTGCATGCCCTACGAAGCTCCTCACACCCTTGACTGAGATGGGTGGGGGAAGCTTCTCAATCACTTATACTTTAGCTTTATCAACCTTGATCCCTTTGCTGGAGATTTTGTACCCCAACACAATGCCCTCCTTCACCATGAAGTGACACTTCTCCCAATTCAACTCCAGATGGCTTTTCTCACATCTTTGTAACACAACATGCAAGTGCTTCAAGAAATCCTCAAATGAGTCCTTAATGACATAAAGTCATCCATGAAGACTTCAATAGTGTCCTGCACTATGTCGAAGAAGATACACATCAAGTATCTCTAGAATGTCGCTGGGGAATTACACAACCCGAATGGCATCCTCTTACAAGCGAAGGTGCCATAAGGGCATGTAAACGTCTTCTTCTCTTGATCCTTTGGACCGATGGTGATCTATTTGTATCCTATATATCCATCAAGAAAGCAATACCAACCCTTTCCAGCTAATCGGCCTAACATCTGATCCATGAATTGCATAGGGAAATGATCCTTTTCCATCGATGCATTGAGGTTTCTACAGTCCATTCACACTTTCCATCTAGTGACTTTCCTCATAGGGATCAAATCATTGTTGGCATTTTGTACCAACATGTTATCCCTTTTCTTCAGAAGATACTGAACCAGGATCACCCATTCACTATCGAAAATCGGATAGATCACTCTTACATCCTTGATGATTTCTTTGCGCATGACCTCTTGCATAGGGGGTTGAGATGCCTTCGGTGCTTAATACTAAAGTTGTAGTCCTTGACCAACTGGATTTTGTATGTATATATCCCAGGAGGGATGTTCACCTACTTATCATTTAAGTTCGTAGCAACTATGACTGGCAACATGTTGTTGGCTCCCAAAAATATGTATCTCAGATGTGCTGGAAGAGCCTTCAACTCTAGTACTGGTGGTTCGTCTGTGGGTGGGGCTTAGTAGGCGGTGACTCCTAATTTTGCAAGGCTAGCTTGAATTTGGTTTGGCGCCTATGGCCGTAGGACACCCCCAACGCATTCACTATCTCTTCATAATCTTGAATGCTATCACTATTAAAGTTCATCAGCATAGCTTCCAATGTTCGCCACCCAATCTCACCAAAAGTTGTACTTCTAGCTTAGCATCATCAACTTTCCCAATAACAGAGACCACCCTCAAATCATTTTCTTTCTTTGTCTGCTGACAGATGCTGAACATGACCTCATCTTTTCTCAACCTGAACTTGAATTGGCCCTTCTCCATGTCCACCAAAGTGCGTCCAATGGCTAGGAAGGACCTCCCTAAGATGATAGGCACTTCAAAATCAACCTCACAATCCAGGATCACAAAGTCTACTGGGAATATGAATTTATCACTTTGACAAGCACATCACAAAGTATCCCCACAGGCTTCTTTACCGCACAGTCAACCATCAACAACCGCATGCTCGTCGGAGTAGGGGCTTCCAAGCCTAGCTTCTTGAAGATCGCAAGGGCCATTAGATTACTGCTGGCACCTAGATCACATAATGCCCTTGTGAATTCCACATCTTTAATGGTGTAGGGTATGGTAAAATGCAAGAATCTTCTGGCTTTTGGACTAAGGACCTCATAGAAATTGAACTATAATGTTGAAGCTCTTGGGAGAGCTCATGACTCACTGTGCACTTCTTCGTAACCAGGTCCTTCATAAACTTTGCATACCCTAGCATCTTCTCCAATGAATCAATTAGAGGGATGTTGATGGAGAGTTGTTTTTGCATAGAGAGAAAGTACTTGAATTTTCCTTCCTCCTCCCTTTTTTAACTATTTGATGAAAGGGAGAAAGAGGCTTAGGAATGGGCTTCAACTTCTATGGCACTTTAGCAGTTTCACTCACCCATCCTTGCCACAATCATCTTTGGTATTCGCATCCTTGACCACAATTGTCTCCTCTCAAACGTCATCCTCATTAACTAGTATAGGAGGATCAATCGTGCTTTTGCCACCACGAGTAGTAGTCTCCATGCACTGCCATTTATTTTTAAGATACTGAATTATGTTGCTAGGCAATGTAGCCATCTGATGCTGATTAAGTTTAGTCGACACTTGGCTAAAATATTGCTCAAGTTATTTGATAGCAATAGAATGACAATCGATCTTCTAAATTGTACTGGATATCTCAAATTTCATCCCCTCAGAGTCTCATTCGGTGTCTCAGCTTCCTTCAATAAATGATCAAATATCTCCTCAACTCTTGAGCTACTCACACCTGTGTCGCGGTTATGTGGTGGCACATAAGGACCATTTCTATATCCATCTCTACGACCCTAATCTACTTCTCTATCTTAGACCTAATTTCAATCATAGTATCCTCCGTGATTGTCTCTGAAAGCTCTATCTCGATTGAAGTTCTGACCTTGATTTCCTTGACCTTGGCGCCAATAATCCTAATTGGACCCTTGGGCATTGGTACGGATTTTCCCCATCTAATCAGCAATAAAATAAGTGTCCTTCTCATAGTAGGGATCATCATACATGGGTGTGCATGGAGGCTGACGAGCAACTGCATTGACTCATTCCTGATTCCACTTCATCATCACCTCCATGCTTGTATGGATTCGGGCAAGCTCTTGCATAATTTCTTCATTTATCTTAGCTTGCTCCAAACCAATACTGATAGGGCATGAACTTTTGGTGGATGCTCTGTCTCTTTGCCCCCTTGCACAATTGGTCTTGACCACTTTCTCCATCTTTTCAGCAATCCTTACAAATGGTTGATCTAAGCACATGCCCCTATAATGGTATCAACATAAGTTTGACTATTTTCATTAAAGGCACAATAGAAGATCTCTACTAAGGAATCATAAACAATTTTGTGGTCCGGGTCTCTCTCCTCAAGAACTTAGTAAACCGCTCCCATTTAGTATGGATTGAGTCACCATGAAGTTGCTCATAGTTATTAATCTGATCCTTCAACTTGAGCTTCTTTGATCTTGGGAAGTACCGCTCCAAAAAGAGCTTCTGCAATTCAGCCCAACTTGTGATCGAACTCTGTAAGAGCTTAAACAACCATAGTGTTGCATTGCCTGTAAGAGACAATAGAAAGACATGAAGTCCCATGGCATCCATAGACAAATTTTGTGTTCCCATTACACTCTTGCTGACAAATGCAACATTATGTAGACGGCTATGAGGATCTTCTGATGGCAGGCCTACAAACAACCTACAGTTCCGCAGTATCTAAAGCAACCCACTTGAAATCACGAACTTTGTATCATCCGGTAGTGGTGGCAACACAATAGCTTTAGTCACTTTCATAGCCATAGGATCCAACTGATATTGATTCCATTGATAAGCGTTGTCATTGAAATCCTGGGGCTCTTGAGCAATATCCTTAAGAAGAGGTGGGTTCTCATGGTCAACTTTCTCATTCTCATTCCTGTATAGAGTTGCTTTAGCTGCATTGTTGACATTACCTTGGATCGTTCTTCTCGATGTTGTCTAGATCTTTGGGTCAAATGGAGTCAAGGTTCTGCCTCGACTTTATGTGTTGGTCATAAACTACACTTACCCCCTGAAAAGAAATAAAAACAACATAAAACGTAATATGAGGTAATAAGGATTAATATCCAAATCACTTTGAATTAAACAAGACCAGTCGTATTCCTCGATAACGACGCCTAAAATCCTAATGTCTCCCAAGTTACACATATTTTTAGGATAAAGTAGTCATTGTCAAGAAATAGAATCTAACCAAGGTTAGGGTCGAATCCAAGGGAATACTACAGACTTAGAAAAATTCAATTGATGCAATTTGAGTGATTAACCAACTTATCTCATCAAAAGGGGGGGGGGAGGTTGTTAATAACAAGTAAAAAGTAATCTTAACTAACACAAGTGTTTAAACCAATATGAAGAGAAATTAGGGTATTGTGTTCCCCATGATTCCCTAACTCAGTATTGTCGAATAACCTAATTCTTTTCTAGTGTGTAGCATGTTGGACGGTAAGTTAAGTTCACAAAACTCTTTGGCCCAGGCAATAGGTGAATTTTACTACGTGACTTGGTCCATCTATATAGTGTGACATTACTAACTCTTGCCTATTGTCCCAGTACAACCTCCCCTTGGCCAATTCAGTTGATTAGACGAGAACATATCAATCGAATCTTTTAATTAATCTCTTTTCCTATTCATTACTATCTTGGTCCAGTCAGTAACACTAGGCGGGTTATAATGCTGGCTACCATTAGAAAACCTTCAAAACAAAGAGAGTTAATTAATACATGCATGCACTCTTTTCAAGAATTATGAATTACCCAATTTTATCTTTGTAGTTCTTTATGGATTATGTTATCCGACTTTATCTTGTTAGTTCTTCATGGTTCCTACAACCCTAGTTGTGCATTTAGATACTCATAATTTGTGTAGATGCAAGACTTATGTATTTGAATAACATAATAGAGTACTTACACAATTGAATTAAACACAAGTAAACACAAGCTTCAATGAGAATCACAAGATTATAATAGGAAGATTAAATCAAAGTGTACAAGTGTTTCTCAAAACTCTCCAATGTTTTCTCTACTCTATCTCACTATTTTTCTGTCAACTATTTGAACTCTCCCAGAAAAATAACCTAAAAACCTATTTATAATATTCAAATTCCATGTCCTAAACAAAATAGGATAACTGGATCAACACGCCTCACGAGATGCTTTATGAGTTATATTGTGTTCCACAGCCCGTAATCGAGCTTTCATACTTTATTGCTATAAAACTAGACTTGTGTTCTACGACACCCCTATATGACTCGTAAAATGTACTTTGGCCTAGGATTTCATCTGATGAAACTTCATAAAGTCCTCCTTCTCTGAACCTCAGGGCACAAGATTTGATCTAAGACTCATAAAATTTTTCACTACTCGTCTGCATGTTCGTAGAAAAAACTTTAAAAAATCAGCCCCTCATTGGAATTATCCATGAAACCTCATTCACAACCCTTAGAATGCTCCATGGCTCGTAAATTTTCTCATACGTCATCAAAATCAATAACTTCTGCATATTCTTCCCAAAATCAATACCAACCTTGAAATCTTGCAAACCAAACACAAAAACACATGAAATCCACTAACATCGCATTGAGAACACACAAAATTCTAAGTTTTAAGCATAAAAAAATTATATTTTGATAGCACATCTGCTTAACTCACCAATTCTTTTTATAAACATATGTGGGCTTAACCCATTAATTCATTTTCATCAAAATCCAATGCTTAGGTATGCAAATGCCATGAATGATATGTGGATATAGCAATGAGCAATAGGTATTCTATCTTAAATCAACACCTCAATATAAAATTCATGTAAATCCATATTAGAATCCACATTCAAATCACAATTTAGATTACCCATGCTTAGATCAAATTTTAAAGGGACAATGCATATTCGATTCTTCATAATATTCATGCAATTTAATATATTAGGGCTTAAATCACTTTAAAAGTAATAATAAAACATAGCCCATATCTCAACTGAATTAAATAAATAATAATCTTACAACAACAACAACAACAATAATATACCCAGTGGAATCCCACAAGTGGGGTCTGGGGAGGGTAGAATGTATGCAGAGCTTACCATTATCTCATAGAAGTAGAGATGTTTCATAAGAACCTTCGTCTCAACAACTCATAAACAGAATAAACTAGATATGGCAAAAAAAGGAAAGGAAAAGAAAAGGAACAAAAAGAGCAACTAATAATGAAAAACACATGATAGTATGTAAATATGATAAATTAAATACATATAAGGTAGATAATGACAACACATGATATAAGGATCCGACAAAACTTACTATCCTATTATACCTCACGGCCAGACATCAACCTAACCCTGCTAATCTATTAACCTTCTGCTCTAATGTACGAACTCCACTCCATCCTATCTAAGATCATGTCCTCGGTAAGATCAAGTTTTGCCAAATAAACAATAATCTTAAAAACTAATAAGTAAAGTAAGCTAAATTTCATAATCAAGTGTAAAAGAGTTTGGGTCTTCATGGTTGAAAGGGACCATGAATCATTCACACATACCTTAGCTAACCTAGAATAAATAGGAAGAAATTTGATGAAGAGAGAATCTTTCCTTAGTTCCCAAGCTAAGCCTTCACTAGTGTTCTTAAGAGGAGTTCTTAAGAAGGAGTTTGAATATAATTCTAAGTGTGAGAATGAATTTGAATGAGAGAGCACGAGTATAAGTCATTCGAAAGTCTTAGAATAGCATAGGAAGTCACAAAAGACCCTTAGGAGTAGTCATAATTACGAGAATATCATTAATGAAACGGAATAAAAATTGTTGCTAGGGGCCCCATGGGAGGGTCTCACAATCCATACAAAGGCAGATAGATCGTGTGCCCCTTCTGTGATCCAACATTTAGAAAAATTTCACTGATGAAGATCCAAGACGGTAACTCCATACTTAGAAAATTTGCTTACCAACGCCCACACGGAACATCTCATGGCCCGTGTAAAGGTCATATGGATCGTGTGGCCTCCCATGATGCCTCAATTAGGAAAATTCTCCATTGATGAAATTTTGAGACGTAATACCATATTTTGAATATTTTCAGTCCAACGCCCATACAGAGGACCTCACTACCCATGAAGAGGTAAACGGTCCGTGAGAGGTTCATATGGTCCAAGCCTTAGCCAAAATGTGATCTCCAAGGCCAAGGCCACTTCACACAAGCGTCCACACGGTCTATAAATTGCCACATGGACTGTGTTGGGTTTGTGTGGTGTGTGCGTTGTTCTTAAACTCCAAGCCAACACTTGATACATAAGGCTAAGGGTCACCTTAAGACCCTTCCATACATCCCGTGGTGTGCCATACGGCCCGTGGAGGTGCCCATAAAGTGTCACCTTGGTAAAAGACTTTCCAAAACTAAAATCCAAGGATCATAAAGGTCATACCAAGTTCGGGTCTTTACATTTAGACATAAGAAAGTACAGGTGGATTGGGCTAAGATGCTCTGGTGAAAGGCCTCCCTTATAAAATCTCATTTTTCTTGTGGAGAGTTTGCAAAAGAAGAGTCTCAACTGATGATATTCTAAGGAACATAGGGATACCAATGGTGTCTAAATGCAATTGTTGTGACATTGGTACTGAGGAGAACTTGAATAATCTATTCCTAACAACACCTATAGCCTTATGACTATGGAGGAAGTTTGTCACTTGAGTAGGATTCAGCTTGGAGACGTCATATATACACCACAATACTGGAATGGTGGAACAATACAAAAACTCTGCAAGCCAAATCAATCCTACATGCCATTCAAGCTATCCTCATTTAGGAACTATGGAAGAAACGAAATGCCATCAAGCATGAGATAACAGTCTCTTATTGGAAGCTTCAAAGCAATTTCTAGAAGTCTATCCAACAACTAATAAGGACTAGTTTTCTTAACTGGAAAAGTGTACCGATGGTTTGGAGTGACAACTTTGATATTCTACAAAAGTACAAACCCAGTCTCGAAGACAACATTATTAGATGGATTTTCCCTGCCTGGATGGTTTAAATGCAACACGAGTGGAGCAAGCAAAGGAAACCCAAGCAAGAGTTCCTATTGTTTCTGCATTATGATCATAATGGCGACTTCAGATATGCGGAATCTAACTACTTGGGGGAGACAACCAACACAGTTGCTGAAGCCACAACCATTAAAGAAGCTCTAAACTTTTGTGTTTCACAAGGTTTATGGAATGTGGTGATAGAGACAGACTCCTTGAGTCTGAAGTGTATAATATAAAGGGAGTGGAAAATACCGTGGGAGATTATTAAACTAATTGAGAAAATCATAATGTTAATGGAGAATAGGGAATTTCAGGTCAAATATGTGGTTAGAGAAGCCAACCTACTTGCAAAGTACAAAGCTAATACAACTTTGGATAGTGAGACAAAACAACATTCAGAGCATTCAGTCAACTTCCAAGCAAGGCAAAAAAACAATCCTAAACATGGATAAGTAGGGAGTTCCTTCATTGCGAGTAAAGAAAAGGAGCAAGACATACAACAACAATTATATTGATAGTTAATTACAGGGCATTAATGTTTGCACAGAACAAATATTTGCAGCAGAAGACCAAAGATAAGGATTGTGCAAATATATGCTATTTCTAGCCTAAATAGCTCCCAAAAAATTGCACAAAACCAGCAAAAGGGGAAGAGCCTGAACCAAGTTATTAATCACTGCATGCACCACCATCCAGACCATTTTGAAAGCTGCGACCATGCCGACTTCTCCGGATGGCTTTTTGATGAGTAGAAGAGGATTAAAAAGAGGATAACATAGTAATGTAGGGGAGTCAGGTCGTATTAAAGTTGCATGGACAAAGATGATGGAGGAGGCCTTAACTCTTCATAACATGATATTTCCACTGGATACGACATCTAAATGTAAAAGCTCATGGTCTGGTCTTAGTAAAAACGATAAGCAATTGAAAACAAGGGTTGAGAACTACCTTTGACACCTGATGAGAAGAATCATCATAGATTGAAGGTGAAGGAAATTAGAAACCCAGAACAGGATGTGGAGGAATTGTTTATTTGGATACCACTGAAGCATTGAAAACCACAAAAAGAGCATTTAGGAAGAGGAGGAGCCAAAATTAGGAAACTTGCTAAGGTATACTTTTATGTAATGATTTGTTAGTGTAGGGGCCAACCTTTCATCTCCTTATGTCGACCCGGTTGTAAAGGGATATTTTAAACTCAACTGATTTATTTGAGATTGAAATAAAATGGGTCACTGACCCACAAATTTTCTTTAAAAAAAAAATCTCACATTTTCTTAGACTACAACAATTATTTTATCCTATCTCTACCCTAATGTTCTAAATGGCTATTTTTTCCACTAATTGATGAATCAAAATATAAAAGTAACGTGCAATGTAAATATTAGTAGAAAATAAGTCTCAATTTCAACATAAGCCAAAAGTCTCCTTTGCAACCGCAAGTGATGCCATTATTTGCCATTCATTCTCTAATAACATTCCACGTATCCCGCGATATTCTTTCTTGCTAGTCAATTGTTGAGTTGTCTATCTATCTATCTATCTATATTTGTCCAAGCATTGACTAATTATAAAAAGAATTAAATAAAAAAAGGAACACTTGTTAATTTTTTTTAAAAAAAATAAATAAAGAAAATCAATAGCTGCCCTGTTATTGGCGTCTTCCCTCTCCTTTTTCTTTTTATTGTTATTATTAACCCCTTGTTTGGATAATTGTTACCTCTTGTATTGTATTGTATTGTTACTTTAAGTACAATATTTGTTTTTATTGTTATTTAAATTTCATTATACTGTATCGTTTAATTTCATCGTTAGGTAAAGACAAAAAGACTCATTTTATGTAATGACCGATTTTGGTGTGGATGCATCGTTACTTTAATATGTTCTTCTCATTTTCTATTTTATTTATTTATTTAATAATTCTATTTTATTATTTATCCAATTTTTTCGTGGAATCCACCGCATATCCTTCAATTTCTTATACATTTATCATTTAAATTATGGATGTATGACATTATGTAACGACGAAGAACAATACAATCTATCCAAACTTTATAGTCATTGAAACAATAAAATACGATACAATGCAATGCAATACAATACAACACATTATGAAACAATACATAACAACCATCCAAACAAAGTGTAAGTCTTAAAAGTTGAATAACCTTGTCACAAAATTGATATTTAAAGGGGAAAAAATCATCCTATTCTAATTAGTGAAACAATATTTTTTTCACCTAGTGTTCAGTACCAGCATGGACCCCTACTATTTTGGATTCATGTCACATAAGGTCCCATTTGGGACGAAGCACTTCTTGTCAAGAATTTTTCGCAGCCCCATTCAATACACCACATTCTTTGATGGTGATAAAATAATATATAATAGTAGTCAATTACCTATTAGTCCGTTACACCTTATACGTCGTCAATAACATTATTTTACTTGTTATCAATTTATAAAAAGAAAAAAAAAGGAGCAATTCCAACCTAGTCGTCAAAGAAATCAAAGGCAACTAATGCATATCTCATCCATAGAAGACCATAAAATGCATGTGCATCCACATTGATCTGTCAGTAAATTTAGAATATTAAATTATTATAAATACTTTTTTTTAAAAAAGAAAGTAGTTATCATCTGACAGGGTTATGAAAGAAATTTTGGGCAAATCACGTCTAACTAAAGATACATATAATAATAATGCAAGTGGAGCGCCACAACATGTGACCAAATTACATGTACAAAGTCAAACAACGAAAGCCAACAAATCTGAACAAGTAAATAAATGCATTTTTCGACAGTGGGATAACCCGTCTCAACTATCATCCTACTTATATTTTTAGCCATTTTTTTGTGCCTATTTGATAGTTTATTTTGAGAATCTATAATTTTTAAAGTCTACTTGCAATTTTGCAGCCACAGACTACCATTAAAGAAAAAAAAGTGTCAAATTATTCTGGTTGAAAATAGAATTGGTCGAGTAGGTGGTTTCAAGTTCAAAATTTCTTTATCTTTTTCCTTGATCAAGTTTGTCGAATAAAGTTTGCCTAATGTGATTTATCATTTATTAGAATAAAATTCATGTGTGTGCATCGAAAGAATAATAATTATGAGTAAACTAGTCAATAATTAAAATAAAATTGAAATTATGAATAAGTTAGCCAATATTTGTCATAACATTTTAAAAATTTGTCCAATTAGCTTGCCACAATCAATTTGCAACGAGATAACACAATTACACGAATTATTTTCCGGTGTTCAAAGCGTGGTAGTTATTAAACACCTCCGCAATTTGCAATTTAACCAATAAAATTGCACTTCTATTTTATTTTATCAATTTTGGTAGTTACAACCTAATCTAATTTTTATAAAAATATTTTTGGTCCCTTAATTGTTGGGAAGATTGTTGTATTGATGCTTGCCATATTCAACTAATTAAGTACTTATAAACTTCAATGATAAGGAATTGTGTAGTTGTTCCCTTTACATTAAAAAAAAATGGTATGACAAACTAATTGTCCTAACTATATTTCATTAAAAATGTGATTTTCAGTTTTACTTCACACAGACTTCTGCTATTATTTGGTTTAGTGATTAATAATCAACAGAATTTGCAGAAATTCATAAGTCTAAGGATCAATAGTCCATTTTTAATTAATTTAAGGATCAACATAGAATTTTGTGTATGTTTGAGGGTCAAATATGCAATTATCTTGATGAAATAAACAGTACAAACTGGCTAAGCTTAGAAATAATTTGATTCATGATCAAGGGCAGAGCTATCCCTTGGTTAGGGGGTTCATCACCCTTAGACGAGAATTTATGTTAATTTGTATATGGTTAAAATAACTTTTTTCATGTATATATAGTAAATGTTGAACCCACTTCGACTAGTTCGTATGTTTAATTCTTCAGATTTTGAACCCCCTTGGTAAAAGTCCTGACTACGCCACTGTTCATGACTATAGAGAAAATCCGATTCATAAATTATCAATTAAATCCTTAATTAGGGTTTGCTCATGAGATAAGTAATCCAACTGTCCTTTGAAAATCACATCTGTAAATCAATATAACAAACATATCAATTCGCTAACTGCTTGTCAGCTTTAAGAAAAGGCAGGAAAAGATTAGTCATGAGAAAAGGTAAATAAGTAAATTTAACCCAAAAGAAGCCATTTTGTCAAAGATAAGTCTGCATGCGTGTTGAAACTTCAAGTGTGATTAATTTATTTGGGTCATACTATAGATAGTGAATAGTTACTGCAATTGTCCAAATGCAGAGAACAATAAATAAAATAGTGATAATATTACAGGGTAAAAATTATTTATATCACTAATTTTGTTTTAGAAATTAAATTCCCCACCTATGCTAGTCCACAGTAGATAAATCAATACTTCGCCACCATCAAATGATGTGGTGCAATGGATGGGGTCGCTCCTTCCTTGACCAAAGTTCTAGGATTCGAGTCCTAGACATAGACAAATTTTTGGTAGAGAGTGTTTCCCCCCAAATGGGACTCTACACAATATGAATCCAGAATAGTCGAACTCTAATGTGCGTACCCAACACGGGATGAGAAACCAAAATAAAGGAAAAAAACACATACCCCAAATTGAACATCAAGCAAACATGCGGAAGTAAATAAAATAACATAAATAGAATCTTAAATCAAGCTTTCATAAAATATTATTAGAAATGCATAATAACAAAATATGATAATCAAGGGGAGGGGGTAAATTGAAATTCCTCTAGATGACTTGCTCAATAAGATAGTCAACGTACTTGCCTGCAGGTTAGTTCACAAGGAATAATAATAGTTCAGACAACAGGAACAAAAAGGAGACAGAGTGTTTTTATATTGATTCGAATTGCCAAAGTAGTGTCTAATCCAGTCCCCTTGAATTGCAAGAGTTTCTTTTAGAGCTTTGATAAGGATAAGGGATTGTTACCATACTTTCACTTCTTTCCACTGATATATAGATCAGTTTTTAAATAGACACACCTCTATCTATACAAACTATTTTGGGGTATTTTTTATCTTCTCTTTTATAAATGTTCACTCTAGGAGTAGAAATTTTTTATACGTAAAAAGATAATATCTGCTCCAATCTCAAGCGAAGTGCATAAGAAAATTTTCTAGGCGAGGAGGTATATATATATCGCAACTCTAAAGGAGTAGTTGTTGGAGCTCTTTTAGGAAATCTCAAGGTTCCATTGAAATCCTCTGAATAGATCTTGAAAATAGGAATCAGAAAGCGTTTGAGTGAGTGAATGAAAAGCTAAGTGCTAGAATAAGAATGAACAATGAAGGAGTATAAATTGATTTATGGGTCACACAAACTATTAGGGGTCACACGGACTCTGTGGCCTTCTGTGGTGGTTCACTTAGCCAAAATCTTCATTGAAGAAGTTCTAATATGGTGATTTCATACTTAAGAAACTTTCTCACCAATGTCCACACGGAGGGCCATACGGCCCATGAAGAGTCGTACGGACTGTATGAGGTTCATGTGGTGCATGCCTTGGTCTCAAACTCCAACATGAGGCCAAAACTCTACATACAAGGCCAAGGGCTATCTCAAGGCTCCTCCATATATCCCACGGTGAGTCACACGACCTGTCAAGGTGTCCGTTAGGTGTCACCTTGGTCAAAAAATTTTCAGAACCAAATCTCAAGCACCATTAAGGCCATAGAAAATTTGAGTCCTTACATCATCTCCCCCATGAAAATATTCGTTCTCGCTCCAATATGCTAGAACAAGGCTTGAAAGACTTGACTTGAGCATGAAACATTCAAACACAAGACACAATACATATTTCACCACTTGCAAATCATAAGGTCATTAAAAACTCATATCAAAATATATTCAAATCATTCAAAACATCTATAAATCATTTTCATGTACATATATGCATGTCATGTCATAAAACACAAGAATGAAATAATTAGGACCACTTAAAAAAGGAAGAACCTAATACCTTAGGCTTGAGTAGATTGGAAAAGTTAGAGGTATCACCACATCGTACTTGATTCCACTTCCCACGTAGCACTTTCAACATGTTGGTTCCTCCAAAATACTTTTACTGAAGCCAAATCTTTGTTGCAAAGCCGCTTCAAATGTCTATCCAAAATCTCAATCGGAACTTCTTCATAGGACAAATTCTCCAAAACTTTAATGCCCTCCAAAGACACAATTGAACTAGTACCACCAATTAATTTCCTCAACATAGACATACGGAAAACCGAGTGGATAGAATTCAAATCTGAAGGCAAATCAAATCTACAAACCACACTACCAATCTGCTCAACAATCTCATAAAGACTTACCTATCGAGGACTTAGTTTTCCCTTCTTACCAAAACACCTTACAACCTTCATTGGAGAGACCTTCACATACTCCCAATCACCGACATGGACTTCAAGATCATTCTTTCTAATATCCGAGTAAGACTTTTGGTGACTTTGAGCTATCTTCATTCTCTCCCTAATAAACTTCTAACAATAAATCCTACCAATCAAGACATCTCTCCCAACTCAAATCAACCCACCGGAGATCTACATCTTCTACCATACAAAGCCTTAAATGGTGCTATACCAATGCTAGCATGAAAGATATTGTTGTAGGCAACTCGATAAGTGGTGGTTGATCACCCCAATTTCCTTTGAAATTTTACACACAAGCCCTCAACATGTCCTCTAAGGTTGAATTGTCCTTTCGGCTTGTCCAATGGATTGAGGATGAAAAGTGGTACTTAACTTCACCTTAGTGCCAAGTCCTTTTTGAAATGATTTTAAAAGTGAGAAGTAAATTGGGTCCTATGATCTGATATGACACATATAGTACACCATGCAACCTAACCAACTCTTGAATATATAACCTTGCATAATCTTTGACATTGAAGGTAGTCTTTATAGGTAGGAAATGAGCCTACTTAGTCATCCTATCAACAATAACCCAATAGAATCAAAATATTTTTGGATTCGCGGAAAACCAACCACAAAATCCATATTCACATCTTCCTATTTCCAAGTGAGAATTTCAATATCTTGAGTCACACCACTGGACCTTTGATGCTCTATCTTCACTTGTTCACAATTAGGGCATTCGGGTAAAAACTTGGCTATATCTTTCTTCATACTATTCTACCAATACACTTCCCTTAAATCCAAATACAAAGTTATGGGCTTCACTCATTATCACCTTCCTAAGATCATCAACATCCGGAACACACAACCAATTTGATACCGAAGCACACCATCTACCCCTTGGGAGAAACCTCTATCTCCTTTTCAGCAACCAACCTCTTCAACACAACCAATGATGGGTCTAAGTCATGCTTTACCTTCCACGAACAACCACAGAAGATTCATCCCTATTCTGAACATAAACGAAACCATCATTCGAGTCACTCAACCCAATTTCCCCCAAACTTGTCGAATGTGCACATCCTTTACCAACTCTCTTTTGACAATATCTATAGGGTCAACTACAATATCTTCCTTACCTGGAGTGCATCACAGGCCCAAAGTAACTCTCCCTATTTAGTAGGGAAGGATGAAGATAGGAAATCTTAAGACAATTTCCATGGCACGATAAGAATAATGATAAAGTGAAACATTTTCTAAAATGCCTTGTAGCCTACTACCCATAGATGTGGCGTGCTTCACACACATGAATAAGATTCTACTTGATGTAACATGTTGAACTGCGAGGACCATTTATAAACTCAGTGCTCTAATATTATCTCTGTCATTCTTAGACCCAAGGTCCGAGTCGTGACACTGTTTGAGCTCTTTTAGGAGAATCTCAAGGGAATATCTTTCGGTCAACGTTTTGTAGGATTCCTTGATTGAGGTACTTCCATGAGTTGGTACAATTATTTCCTTGATTTTGGGCAATCTGAAGCTTCTTATTTAGATGCTTATATTTACGATTTTGATTTGTTGATTGATCTCCTTTCCTTCTTGATCCCAAATCTGATGAAATGTACATGTCCACTGAGTGTCTGGGGATCAGGTTCCTTACCAGAACAATAGTTCATAAAATAGCAAAACTAGTAATGCAGCAAAGTAAAATTGTACAAGCTACTGTACATGGAAACCACCTTGATCAAGTAAGGAGAAAACCACGACGTATGCTCACAGGATTTCAACCGAACTCCATTAAACTCAAAGGAGTAAAGTTTTCCATTACAAGCTCTTGCAATCAAGAAATTTAACTATAAATCCTTTCTCCTCACTATGATAACTCTACCATAGGTTCGAGCAAACTAAGTAGCTACTCTGCTACCCACTAAATCGACTAATACTAGCGAACTTAGACTTCAACACTCACCATAGCTAACTCTAGCTATTAACTCAATAATAAAGAGCAAAAGCTTGCTTAGTATTAGATGTATTTATAGAATAGGAATCGATTCACAAGATGCAAGTAATCATTAAGCACAATGAAGTACACAAAGTAAGAACAACTCTAATATTCCTAGTGTACTACTTGAGAGCCTCACCAAGAACAATCACTCAATGTGTGTAGAAACCCACAAGATTTCTTCTCAATATAGGTTGGATATATACCCAACATCAGCAATATTTGGATCAATTTTATTGGCTAGACAATTATTGCTGAGCAAAGAGACTCGCACCAACAAATAATAAACTACAAGTGTATAACATACTCTTTGTCGAGTGTCACTTTAAGGGTCACATCACTCATGGGATTAGGTACCTCATCTGTTCCCGTGGTTGTTAAATCATCAAAACTTCTTAACATCATTTTCTCATTTTTTGATGATGATAAACCCATGACATGTCTAGCATTGACTTCTAGCACATTCAACATACTTTAGCAATTTCATCATATCAACTTGTTTGTTCTCCTTATCAATAAAATATCTCCAAAAAGATGCCTGTATTAGTTTCCCTTGTTACCAACACATAACACACTTGTTTGATTCTGAAAGCATATATCATTTCTCCATTTTGCCATCATAAAAAGAATTGATTGTAAACTCAGAATTAATGTAACACAAGTATGGTAAACACACGGTCAATTGTCAACTCAATCATAATTGATGGAATCAAGAATAAGAAATTAGGGAAAACAAAGGCAAGCATTTCATTAAAAATAGGATAAACATTTCAGCCATTACCAAAAAAAGAGAGAACCAAGTATTAAGAAAAACATAGGATTTCAGAACTTAGGAAGAAGAGGGAGGTTTCTAGGTAAGTGACTAGATAACAAGGGTAAGATGAGCTTGGACTTCATAATATAGTTGAGAAGATTATCTTTAAGGTTGGCCAATTTTGTAGAAAGACTAAAATTTTAGGCCTTCAACTCCATCACCTCATTTGAACCTGGTCTCTCAATCTGAGCTTGAACAAGCTTAGCCTTCAATAAGGCTATCTCTGCATTTTTAGAACTCAGAAGGAAGGTCATGTTTTCAACTTCTTGTCTTAACCTCTCCTTTCCGGCTAGCAACTCAGACATCCTACTCAACTTCACTGCCTTCCCTTCCACACACTCACATTCCACATGAATGTTTGAAAAGAAGGTTTATTTTAAGGTGCCCCTTACTCCACCTTCTAGAGAAATCCCAAAATGTTGAAACACTTTGGTCAGAAAGTATCCATACCCCAAACCGTATTATCCATCCCAGTCAAAATCTTACCCATGTGCTCCGAGATAGTTGCTGGGACATTTACTATCTAAAACTTGCTTAAAATTTTCATCATAAAAAGATCAGCACCAAAAGTCCCTGTCCATTTCTCTGAACACGGAAGCAAGACTCTGTTTACAAATTCAAAGAACAACTAATATCCTCCCTTCTAGAATTTCTTTGGAACACAATATTCAAATTTGTCATTTGCAACAGAATTCCATGAAGTTCTTAGAACAAGCCTTCCCAATCGCTGACTTGATCTGTTCCATAGGCACTTCCAAAACATATCCCAAACCTTTTTCATTTGTATGCAATTTTCTTTCACCAATTTTTGTAGTCAGACTACCATCACCTTTAACAATAACATTTTAGTAGAAATCTCTCACTTGGGATTCATGCAAGATTGGAACATAACCAACAAACAAGTGTGTCCATGAATGTAGTTCAATAATATCTACAAGATCACATATTCCATGCTTTGGTAACACATCAGCGTCAAATATCCTACCATTAAGAAGCTTTTGAGTTCTCAGAATTTCCATCCTCTCTTCTCTGGTTAGTTCTATCTCAAGCTTTTCTTTTCTTTCTTTTGAACCAGATCCCTTATCAAATTTAGGGTCTGGTTCTGCAACTGCTTCTCTCCTTATTCTTTTTACTTCCTTATTTTGAATCATCTCACTTTCCTTTTGTTCTCGCCAATTTTTATAGGTAAGTCAATCACATCAGATTCGGGGACCTAATCTTCACAATCATTGCTTTTCTCAACCTTCTCCCTACAAAGGTATGAAATCTTCTTTCTTTCATAGCATCATTGATTAGTTTACTTGTCATATTTCTAGTGAGATATTGTCAGCTTTTTGGTACTATTTTAGAGATTTCTTTCTCCTTTTCTTTATTTGAAGTAGGCACTATCCTTCTTTTGATTTTCTATGAAAGTTGAAGAATATCCTCTTCATCATCCTCAAACCCAGTCTCTGCCATGGGAAAAGTTCCTTGAGGTGTAACCATTTTTGAAATGGGCTTCACTTCAAGACTTTGAGCTAACTCAACTTCTTCTTAAGAAAAGGAAATATTTATCCCTTCCTTCATTTCTGATAGACTTCTTATTACAGCCTACTTAAACCTGTATGCACAAAACAAAATGCAATGTGCTAAGGCAATATGATGTCAGTATGAATAAAAATGTACTAGTATGTTAGGTAAAAAATAAAATCATAAATAACATAGTCAAAAGGTTTAATGACCCTCCAGGTCATTTCTGTGATTCCATGAATATTTTATCAGTTTGAGGAATTGCATAGTAACCGTGGGCTATTTGTGACTTATTGACATTGGTTGTGTGGTCATTGGATGAATTATTCAATAATTAGACAGTTGTTTGAGTTAAACAAAAAATTATAATTGTAAAATGAGGTTATTTTTGATAAGTCCTAGTAAACGGCCTCAAGGTGGAATTATGATGGTTTTATCAGCGCCGAAATGGCCAAATTAGGCTAAGGGCGTGCTTAATGCAATTATATCGAGTTTTGCAAAGTTAGCTGCCAAAGTAGATCAATAATTAGCTTTAGACATCGTCTTTAGTAAACATGCCTAAATAGAAATTTTGACCGCACCATTAAATCTGGAATGTCAAGTCTGATCTAGGAAGACCTTTCGTTTGGTTCTTAGGGCTTCTGGTGTATTTTGGTCCCTTCAATAGATTTTGATATTGACAAATGAAACTTATATTGGAATATAATGACCTCCGACGGAAAATTTGACTACACCAGCAAGTCCAAAATATAGTTTCTGATTAGAGTTCATATACAAATTATATTTTTTGACTCTGAATGAGGTCAAAGCATCAAAATTAAGTTTGAACAGTTACCTATAATTTAAAGGCAGTGCGGGCGTGGCCCATTTAGAAGCTGCCATGTGGCAAGGCGGCTAAATTATTTTTTAACAAAGGAAAATAAATGTATTTATGTGGAAATTTTTCAAGAAACCAAAAGAAAATCAACGTACAACTTTGATCAGTGATGTATTCCACAATTTTCATTCGATTTATACAATTCAAAAGACTAACTTGTGTAATTTTTCTGAGAGGAGAATCATGAAATGTCAAAAATTGATTTTGGCGCATCATTTAAGTTAAAATTTGACCTTTTTATACTGTATATTGAACATTTTATCCGTAACTTCGATATGTGATTTCTTATCGATTTTAGGTCAAAATTTGATAAAATTTGTGCCTATTATGTGTATTTTTGCGAGACGCCCATCATGGTAATATCAGAATTAATTGATAGAGATTTGTTCGTTGCAAAAATTCAATGTTAGCTATGGTTTATGCTTGCTTTTTTTTCAAAAATTTGTGTTGTGGTGTCTCGGCCGTTTCTTATCAGAATTAAGTAAAATTTGGGTCTAAATTGTACTACTTTTTGAGATCTACATTATGGTATATTTAGATTCTATTATTGTTGTTGTATTTTTAAGAAATCTATGCTATAGATATTCATTGTTTTCCTATAAGAAATGTCATTTATTTTAGGGATGTTTATGATTGTTTTGAGCCTCATTTTGAGCTTAACTTTTGGCTATAGACTTGGCTGACATAGAGATCAGTTTAGGAGAGTTGGTTTTATTCTTGGCATGGGCCTCACTTTTTTCTGTTTTTGTCGTAGTTTCAGTATCCTTCCCATTTCTTGAGATATCATAGCCAAAACCGTATTAATTATATTGTGATTCATATTTTGACAACTGAGCGTATTTGGAGGTAGTCAGACAAGGTAAAACTCACGTGGACTGATCTAAAGCAGGTGGATTCACCTTTCAGGTAGGCTAGGCTTTTTTTACCTTTAGACTGAGCTGAAATACATGTATATTGGGAGTTTGGTTGTAGTTGGAAGTCCTGAGTAGGACATGTATATATGGAATGAGGCTGATTGTTAGATATATTTCCTTCTATACATTTAAACACTATTTTCATGATTTGTTGATACATGTGTTCCTGGATAGTAGCTATACATAGCATATGGGTTAACTACAATTATTTTGGGATACTTGTGGTTGTTTTGGACTGTACTAATTGTGATTACTATAGTTTATGAGTTATGGCACTATTGAACTACAAAAAGGCCTGGTAAAGGCTTGATATAGGCTAATGCCCTGTGACAGGTATGTGTTCTATCTTAACTCATATATGTAAGAATGTGTAGCCTCATGATACTGAGATACGCTGGTTGTGAGGCTATTTATTAAATATATATCATATCTTTGGACTGACTCTGGTATATACATAGTCTAAATGGGCCGATTAATTCTGTATACCTATGATACAACCAGCTAATATAGATATCACTCTACTAGACTTGGTTGTTCTGGATACTTGTGATATACCTATTGATTTTCCTTGGGTTTGAGGCCATATTGATTTTCCTTGGGTTTGAGGCCTGTTGATTGTGTTAGGGGGATTCTTTCTCACACGGGGGATACATCCCACCGTTATGTGCATTGTCAAACCATCTGACCCAGGATGACTACCCTGATTGGAGGCCAAGTATGAAAAGGGGTTCAAGACCTCATTGATACTATAGGGGTTTGAGCCCCCAAGTAACAATTAGGGGTTTGAGGCCCCGAGTGACAATTAGGGGTTCGAGGCCCCAGGGAGTTTGAGGCCCCGAGTGACCGTTAGGGGTTCGAGGTCCTATGTGATACTATATCCTGCACTGGTAGAGATCTCATACTATCTGTTACTAACCCTTGTACCCCTCCACCTATACACATATTTCGACTATGCATGGGTATACCTTCTGGGCTTATGAGGGTCCAGTTGGTGTACAGGAATAGACACTAGGACCTTACAACCACGTATAACACTATACCTAGACCATTTGACAGTGTGACATAATTTTGGTCTAAGTTTTCTCAACTGGTATCATTTTGTGTTTCTAGGTTTCATTTTGTGGTTCCATGGTTCTATAAACATGCTTATCATTTGACCCGAGTTAAGATAGTCAGCACTACATCATTTTATCGCATTTATTCTTACTATAGTCACTATATTTCACTTTATCGGTGAATGATGCCTACTGGGTACCTTCCACTGGTACTCCCCCTCCCCCTATTTTCTGCATCTACACATAGTATATGTCTAGGTATGATCCATGATCGCTTATCTAGGGACATCATAGACACTTCAGGAGACTTTTGGTGAGCACCAACAACTTTTTGGTATCTTTTATAGTCTCCTTTTGTTATTTGGCCATCTTTTTTATTCAAATGTTGGCATTGTCCATGTCTGGTTTTGGCTTGTATTGCGTAGTTCTATTCTAGCTCTGTACATATTTTCATTCTGGATCTATAGTAGCTCTGTACAGATGACTTCCAAATCTTGGTATGGGTTATTGCTTGCTTGGTTTATATGTTGGTTACTATTGTTATGCTTAGCTAGTAGGATAGTACATGATTTTTAGGTTGACTTTCTTGTAGGTAGGATCTAACAAGTGTCATTATGACCTGAAAAGTCAGGTCATAACAATTGGTATCTGAGCCTTAAGTTTGTTTTTCTCATCTGTATAGAGCTACTATCTAGTATAGTCCTATTGATTGATTTGGAGATGTTTGTAACTAACTCCAGGAGGATATCGGATGGTTAGAAAACTTCTTGTGTTATTGAATTTGGTCGTGTAATATCACCAATAGTTTATCGACTTCCTGAAATCTTATTTCATTCACCCTTTAGCGCGTGCATTACATAAAGGATAGACTCTGGGCAAGGGTAGTGCTGGGTCATTAGTCCTAGATAGGGAGTGGCCCCTAAGGCCATTGAGCAGAGACAGGATGCCCTCGAGTTTTGCAGTTGGATAGGAAGACTATAGGCATTGAGATTATGGAAGCCAAAGAGATAAGCTTTGTAATCAATTACTTGTCTAGCGGTGATTGTGTACAGAACTATGTGATATGTTGTTGAGGTTGGGATTCTATAACACAGATACATGTACGTTAGTTGTTGTTTAAAGGTTGTGTGGACTGTGAATACTTTTTATAAAGATGATATATAGGGTAGAGGATGTGACTGGGGTAATACTAAGCACTGATGCTCTCTCTATATCAATATTTGATTATTTGAACGTTGGTCTAATCCATTGGGCTTCTCGATGCAGATGAGTATGCTATACTTTGTCGGATTCTGAGTAACTATCACTTATGAATGCACCCTGCTTGGGGCTAAAAGTAAGCCAAAACCTTGTGATTTATACATATGATCCTTTTGTTGCTTGACTACTGGTGTGGGTAGTCTGATACGAGAGTTACATAGTATTGAGGTGCTAGCTATCAGTTATACCCTGGCTACACCTTGTGCCTCAATGGTTATGATTCTGTTGAGATATCATTTTCCTGATTCCTTGATGACTATATTGTGAGATAAATGTTATGCCTGAGGACTTGGTTGGTTTGTCTATTGTTGGATGGGATATTGTTGTGTTATCACCTGAGTTGCCAGCCACGCCATCCTGGGGACTTGTTATAATTGTTAGCTGGCTAGGATTGTGTTGTCCCAATTTTGGGCTATGCTCTCCAGTGGGGATGTCATTTTGCCGAGTTGCCTTGTACTAGAGTTATGGTTTTACATTATTAACTGCATTGCTTAGCTTGTCGCCTACTTGAGTATAGGTTTTGAGCTTATTTTTTCCTGGAGCAGGTATTGAGGTAGTGTAACGTCCCTTTTATTATTGGGGGATTTTGTATGGTGATTTCTCGAGATTGTGATATGCAGGTCTAGCGAAATTATTGGATGGCCTTAGTTTTAATATTTCCTCGGGGGTGGATTGATTTGTTTCAATCATGCGATTGCCGATGTCATATTCCAGTTAACTAGCTTGATCCTACAAAGTTGGGAAGCCATTTGGGGTTAAGTTGTAAGGGTTGCGTGATCGTTGAGGATTCCTTAGATATTGCTACACTAATTCTCTATTACATACAGATGGTTTATGGTATTTCTAGTTAGTTGAGATTACCGATATTGTTGCCAGACATTGAGCATACTTATGGATGATGTCATGACCCAAGCCTAGGATCTAGACGTGACAAGGTGAGTGAGAATCTGAAGGGACCCCAAACAAGCCTCTTAGCATATCAATCACACATCCTTGATCGCAAAAGCAAATTAAACAACAAGAAGAGATATAACAAAAAGGGAAGCGGGACTTAGGGAAATCTTGATAGTCATAAAAGCATAAAAGAGTCAAGATCATAGCAAAAATACATCATAATATCCAATAACACCTCTAACAGTGAATGGAGCGGGGGCAAAGACACTTTTCGAGCTCACCCTCATAATAACAAGTATTCAACATAACGAGGTCTCAAAATAGCAAGAGTAAAGTAGATAGTGTCCTCGGACTTTAGGACTCACCAAAACTTATCTTTGAAGTATCAACTAGCCACGTGGAAGATGACCAAAAGGGGCTCCGGTCCCTAAATGGTAATATCATGTAGGCATAGAGTATGCGTTAGTACGTTTGAATGTAATAAGTATGCGAGATACAATGCAACAGAACATAAGCCAATGTAGTCAAATGCATAATCATAATCAATAGATATATAATCTTAATATGGTATGCATGCTCAATATTTGTAATAAAACATGCTTGAAAAACATTCAACTTGCATAGTACATAATACATGTGTGGGAAGAGACCTTATCCGATATAGATCAAGCAATCTACTACTTGATTCCAAGGAATTTCACCCCCTTGGTAAAGTGATTGAGGTATGTCACCCCCTTGACAACGTGATCAAGGCATGTCACCCCCTCGACAAGGTGTGATTTACTTGCCATGGTAGCCATAAAATGCATAATCCAAGTCATGTTATCCCCTCATCAGCATGATCGAGGCATGTCATACCCTCGACAAGGTTTGGTATAACTAGATGGATCCACTAGAAAGCCATAAGAGAGATCATGTATAATCCTATGGTGGCACATAGCTTAGAGACTAAGACTTGACATAAGGACCCCTTAAGTCGAGCCCCCATCTTAAGTCTCAATCGGTGCTAAGTCAAATCCTACAGAATACTTGAAACAATCATACTTTAATCATAACATGAATGACTTGTAAGATACACGATGACATGACTTGAGAATATCATAAACATGCTTGATCTCTAATAGTGAGCCTAACTTGAACATAAAAGTAGATAACAATCATACATGATCCCTTGCTTTAACATGAATGGCTCACAAGAAGTAGAAATCTTGAAATAGGGATTAACATGATACTTGTAACATCATAGATACTTTTGATGAATTCAATACATACATGAAAGGCCTTAATCATCATGAAGTCGCTTAACTTGTAAATCATGTAATAGATCATCAATAATTTGAGAATTCTTGACTTGACATTTTATCAAACACATGGTGGATTCATGATGCTTGTTGAAAATCATGCAGTTCAAGAGTGAAATAAGATGAGTAAACTTAATGCAAATCAACCCATCAACATGTAGAAAAATCCTCATGTAGGGTACCTTAAAATCCATCACAAAAGCTCATAATTGTTCATAGTTTCATAACTCAAAACATGCGTAATCTAAATGGATAAAATCATTTCAGGGTATAAGCTTGAAATAGGTAGTCATGTATAGTCAATCAATATGTCATAAAACTCCAACTTAATTTATGTTCATAATCCATGATAAGAGATACTCATAGGTAATACAACTTGAAAACATGCAATTTGCATAAAAAGAAAAGGTTAGCCTCCATGGGTGAAAGGGACCCAATGGATGAAACCCACACACCTAAAACCTTGAATTCTTTGAGATGAACTTGAAGTAGTCATAGAGCTTAAAATGAATCCTTGAGTTCCAAAGTTGAGCTTGAGATCCTTATATTTGAATGAGGGAATTGATGAAGTCTTAGAGGGGTTTGAGAGAGGGTTTGGTGATATATAAAGTTGAAAATGGTTAAGTAAGGGTGATTTCACGTTTGAGTAGGCTTGAGGCTATGACCCTAAAGCACTTGGGCGCAAAGGAAGAACTAAGGAAAATTTGTACTGGTCCGCGTCTGGTCCGCAATGCGGACCAAATGCGAAGGAGGAATTACACTGTTGCACGCCCTTGGTGCTTCGTAGACATGGCTAGGATGCTCTCTGAAAATAAAAAATTAGCAAAGATTATTTTTCGCTACGGGTCCTTTAAAATCTTGTTTAAACCCATTTCCCATTCAATTTTGCCCCTTGATTGAGAATATGAAGCTATATTTTCGATATCACTCACAGATTTTGAGGTATATGTAAATTACAATTATAGGCATTCTGAAGCACATTTTGAGTCGTTCAATTTCTCCTCTATGGGAAAATTCATCCTGAATGTCAAAGAAACATGCATAAGAGAAGTAGTCCTGAAGATTTCATCCCGAAATGAATGCAACAAATGCATTTAAATATCATTTTCACAAATCTCAATATGAATGTCAGAAACCACCATAAAATTGTTACCATGAGCATGAATGCAAGTACAATAACATAAGGGCTGAAACTTAAGACTTAAAATCATATAGGGGACTTAAATTAATACCTTCAGCTTGAGTAGAGTGGAAGAGATATGGGTATCGCTTTCTCTTATCTGCCTCGGTTTTCCATGTGACACTTTCAACTTGTTGATTCGTCTAAAGGATCTTGGTGGAAGCTACATTTTTATTTCTCAACCACTTCACTTGTCTATCCAAAATTTCCACCACGACCTCCTCATAGGTCAAGTTATCCACCACGACCTCCTCATAGGTCAAGTTATCTTCTACAACAGCCACAACATCCAAGGGCACTATAGCATTTGGGTCACCCACACACTTTCTCCACATGGACACATGGAAGACCGGATGAACCATATTTGTCTCCATAGGCAGATCTAACTCATATGCAACTTTACCCACTCTCCTCAAAACTTTATAATGACCCATAAACCTTGGGCTTAATTTCCCTTTCTTGCTAAATTAGACCACACTATTGAACTCAAGATCTCTTCTCCTCACATTAAAGTAGGACTTTTGTCTACTTTGGGCTGTTCTCACTCTCTCCCTTATCAACCTCACCTTCTCAAAGGCCTCCATGACCAAATCGTAACCTAGCAAAGCCATCTCTCCTACTTCAATCCACCTGATCGGGGATCTACAATGACTACCATATAAAGTTTCAAAGGGAGCCATACCAATGCTTGAGTGGTAGCTATTGTTATAAGCAAACACAATAAGTAGAAGATGTTCATCCCAACTACCCTTAAACTCCAAATCACAATCTCTAAGCATATCCTCAATAGTTTGGATAGTCTTCTCGGCTTGATCATCTATTAGAGGATGAAAAAGTCGTGCTAAGCTTAACCTTGGTACCAAGATCTCTTTGAAATGACCTCCAAAAGTGAGAAGTGAATTGAGCACCATGATCGAAAATGATAGACAAGGGCACCCCATGCAATCTAACTAACTCATATATGTACAACTTGGCATAATGTTTGGTACCATATGTGGTTTTGACCTATAGAAAGTGAGTCTACTTTGCCATTCTATCTATATCAACCCAAATAGAGTCAAGGAGCTTCCTAGTCTTGAAACACCCCAAAAATGTGCTTCAGAATGCCCATAATCATAACTTTCATATATCTCAAAATTCATGCATAAGTTAAAAAATCCGACTTCATATTCTCGATCAATTGGAAAGATTGAGTGGGGAATGGGTAAAGCCCGGATTTTAGAGGACCCATAGCGAAAAATAATTTTTGCTAATTTTTAATTTTCAGAGAGCACCCATGCCCTGTCCGCGACACGCCAAGGGTGCAGAATAGTGTATTTCTCCTTCACGTTTAGTCCGCGTCGTGAACTAGACTCGGACCAGTTCAATATTTTCCTTACTTTATCTATTTCGACCAAGGGCATGGGGGTCATAGCTCCATGCCCACATAAGCGTGAAATCACCCATACTTAGCCATTTTTCAACTTTATATCTCACAAAACCCTTTCTCAAACCCCTCTAAGACTCTCTCAATTCTCTTATTCAAATTTAAGGATCTCAAGCGTAACTTTGGAACTCAAGGATTCATTTCAAACTTTAAGACTACTTTAAGTTCAACTAAAAGAATACATAGTTTAAGGTATGTGGGTTTTATCCATTGGGTTGCTTTCACCCATGGAGCCCAACCTTCCCTTTTTATGAAAATTGCTTGTTTTCAAGTTGTATTACCTACATGTATCGTTTAATATGAATTATAAGCATAAAATCATGTTGGGGTTTTATGAAATATTGATTGATTATTCATGACTATCTATTTCAAGCTTACTGTATGAATTGATTTTGTCTACTGAGACTATGCATGTTTTGAGCTATGACATTGTGAATTATCATAAGCCTTTGTTATGGATTTCACCGTACCCAACATAAGGGTTTTATTAAATATTGGTGGGTTGTTTTCATTAAGTTTACTCAACTTATTTCACTCTTGAATTGTATGATTTTGAACAAGTATCATGAACCCACCATGTATTTGATAAATTGTCAAGTCAAGAATTCTCAAGTTATTGATGATCTATTTCATGATTTACAAGTCAAGTGATTATATGATGATTAAGGGATCTCAAGTTTGTATTGAATTCATGAAAAGTATCAACAATTTTACAAGTATCAAATTTAGCCCTATTTCAAGATTTTACCTCTTGTGAGCCATTCATGTTAAAGCAAGGGTTCATGTATGATATTATCTACTCTTATGTTCAAGTTAGGCTCACTAGTATAGGTCAAACATGTTTCAAGAGCTACTCATGTGATTTTTCCATGTTTCTTATAAGTTATACAAGTTATAATTATTTCAAGTATTTGGTGGGATTTGACTTAGCACTAATTGAGGCTTAAGATGGGGGTTACACTTAAAGGGTCCTTATATAAAGTCTTTAGCCTTTAAACTATGTTCCATCATAGGATTATGATTAATACCCTTGCTAGACTAGTGGATCTATCTAGTCATATTATCATATTTTGTTTGCCTTGGCAAGTAGACCATACCTAGTCGGGGGGGGGGGGGGTATCATGTCCGTCTACCTGATTGAAGGGGTGTCATGCCTTAGATTCCAAGTTGTAGCTACTTGGTCTATGTCGATTGAGGTCTCTTTACACATATTATACATATATATTGTGTAAAATGAATGATTTACAAGCATGTTTTATTATAAGTATTTATCATGCATGCCATATTGAGATTATTCATCTATTGCTTATGATTATGTATTTTGACTATATTGGCTTATGTTTTGTTTCTTTACATCCCGCATACTTAGTACATTCAAACATAGCAACGCATCCTCTATGCCTATATGATATTACCATGTAAGGACCAGAGCACCTTTTGATCATCCTCCATGTGAAAAGTTTGGCACTTCAGAGATAAGCATTGGTAAGTCCTCAAGTCCGAGGACACTATCTACATTATCTTGCTATGTGAGACTTGTTTATGTTGAACATTTGTTATTATGAGGGTGAACCCAAAAAGTGTCTTGGCCCTGCTCTATTCCATGTTAAGGTGTTACTGGATATTATAATGTACTTATGTTTTGAGCTCGACTCTTTATGCTTTTATGCATATCAAGATTTCCCTTAGTCCCGCTTCCCTTTTTATTATATCTCTTTTTATTGTTCTATTTACTTCCGTGACCAAGGATGTGTGATTGATATGCTAAAAGGCTTATTTGGGATCCTTCGGCTCCTCATTCGCCATGTCACGTCTAACCCTAGGTGTGGGTCGTGACAAACTTGGTATCGGAGCACTAAGTTGTTAATAGTCCTCGAAAATCCAATACATTGCATCGATTAGAGTTTTATTCATGGTTGTGAAGCATGCCACAACTATGAATAGGAGGCTATGAGAAGTTATTGGAAATGTTCCACATCTTCATGGTCTATATCGTGCTTTAGGTGTAACTATAAGGATTTTCCCCTAATGAACACTCTTATTTCCTCTAGATCATGCTAATTCTAAGGGGAAGACTTTGTAGAGCCCGTAATCCCAAGGAGTAACTGGCCCCTCCTGCTCCTCAAGCTCTTCAAGATGGAGGGTAACCCCAGAAGAGTTCTGAGATTCAATCACAATGTTGGCTTGTGCTATGACCAACCAAATGAACCAAGGGGCCCAAGCACCTCATGCTCCGACTCCGGGCTCTAGGGTGAGGGATTTCACAAGAACAGATCCACCACAGTTCCATGGGTCTAAGACGGAAGAGGATCCTTAAGAGTTCATCAATGAGGTGTTTAAAGTGCTATCTATCATGAGGGTCAATTTTGGAAGAGAAAGTAGAGTTAGCGGCTTGCCAACTCCAGGGTCTGCCAAATTTTGATCATCCAATGTAAATTAGATAGAAGAGATGATGATGCTATTTCTTGTGAAGAGTTCAAAGTTGCATTCCTCAACCAATTCTTTCCTATCGAGCTAAGAGAGGATAAAATGATAGAGTTTATGAACCTTAAGTAAGGTTCCATAAGTGTGAGGGAGCATGCCTTCAATTCAATAGTCTCTCCAAGTATGATCCACAATTGGTTGTCGAACCTAGATCAAGGATAAAAAAATTTGTGTCGGGAGTGTCCGACTAGGTCAATGAGGAGTATCGTACCGCCATGCTAGTAGATGATATGGATTTGTCTCGGCTGATGACACATCCCGAGCAACTAGAGGGGGGAAATCTTAGAAAAAGAAGAAATAATGAGTCCAAGAGGGCTCGTTTTAAAGGTGGTTTCCAAGGTTCCAAGGGTGGCGGGTTCCTCAAGGCCACAAGTTCCAAGGCCAAGGGTGTTCCATTGCTCCTAATAAGAGGTTTCCCAATGATAGGGTGTCTAACCCAATATTTAAAAGTGGTAATGGAGGAACGACAAATCCTAGATGCCCAAGGTATGAAAAGAACCATAGTGGCCCATGCTTGGAAATTCCAATACTTGCTTTGGTCGTGGTGAAGTGGGTCACAAGGTTATTCATTGTCCTCATGCTCAAAGAAAAGGTAGAGATGGTCATCCATAAGGCCAAGGTGCTAATACAGGTCCAAAGACTAAGTGAGGCCAACAAGCGGGTGCTCCAAGGCAAAATAGATTCTATGCTCTTCAAGGAAGGCAAGGGGTGGATGAGGTGTCCGATGTCGTCACCAGTATGTTAAAGGTTTTTAGTTTTTATGTGTATGCATTGATTGATCTAGGTGCCACTCTTTCTTTCATTACTCTTTTTGTTGCCAAAACATTTCATGTGAGTTTCAAATTGTTGTGTGAACCTTATGAAGTGTGTACCCCCGTTGGTGAGTCCATTGTTGCCAGAATAGTCTATAGAAATTGTCCCATGACCATATTGCATAAAGTTTTGCATTGTGATTTTATTGAATTAGATGTGGTAGATTTTGATGTCATTCTTGGAATGGATTGGTTGCATGCATATTATGCTTCTATTGATTATAGAACTCCTAGGGTTAAATTACAATTCCCTAATGAGCCCATCCTTGAGTGAAAAAGTCTTGATGTGGTGGCCAAGGGTAGGTTCATTTCATGTCTTAAAGCCCAAAAGTCGATTTCTAAGGGTTGCCATTATCATCTTGTGAGGGTTAGGGATGTTGAGTCCAAAGTCGTCCCTATTGAGTCGGCTCTAGTGTTTAATGAATTTCTTGATGTATTTCCTGATGAGCTTCCCGGTGTTTATACCGAAAGGGAAATAGACTTTGATATAGCCTCCTTCCCGATACTCAACTCATTTCCATTCCTCCTTACTATATGGCCCTGGTGGAATTGAAGAAGTTGAAGGACCAATTGAGGGATTTGTTGGAAAAAGGGTTCATAAGGCCTAATAAATCACCTTGGAGTGCACCAATGTTATTTGTGAAGAAAAAGGATGGTTCTCTTAGAATGTGCATTGATTACCGGCAACATAATAGGGTTACCATAAAGAACAAGTACCCTCTACCAAGGATTGATGACCTTTTTGATCAACTATAAGGGGCTAGTCACTTTTCTAATATTGATTTTCGGTTCGGATACCATCAAGTGAATGTGAGGGAGTGCAACATTCCCAAGATGACTTTTCGGACTAGGTATGGACACTTTGAGTTTGTTGTTATATCCTTTGGCTTGACTAATGCACCAACTATATTTATGGATCTCATGAATAGGGTCTTCAAACAATACTTTGACATGTTTGTGGTGGTATTTACTGATGATATATTGATTTATTCCCAGAGTGAGGATGAGCATGTGGATCACTTGAGTGTGGTATTGCAAATCTTGAGAGTGGAGGGTTGTATGCTAAATATGAAAAATGCAAATTATGGTTGAAAGAGGATGTTTTTCTAAGTCATGTGGTCTCAGGTGATGGCATTAAGGTGGATCCTAAGAAGATGGAGGTGATTAGAAACCGGCCTAGACCCTTGACTCCGTCAGACATTAGGAGTTTCCTAGGTTTGGCGGGTTACTATTGGAGGTTTGTGAATGGTTTTTTTCTATTACTTCTCCTATCACTAAGTTGACCCAAAAGAAGGAAAAATTTGTATGTATCGATGAGTGTGAAAAGAGTTTCTAAACATTGAAATATAAGTTTGTCTCCGCTCCTATCTTGGCTCTACCGGAAGGGTTGGAAGGAGTTGTTGTATTTGTGATGACTCAAGAATTGGTTTGGGGTGTGTTTTGATACAAAATGGCAAGGTGATAACATATGTCTTTGGACAACTTAAGGTGCATGAGAAGACTTATCTCGCCCATGATCTGGAATTGGTAGTCATGGTGTTTGCTTTAAAGATTTGGTGTCACTACTTGTATGGAGTTCATGTTGGTGTGTTTACCAACCACAAGAGTTTCCAATATATGTTCACCCAAAAAGATCTTAACTTGAGACAAAGAATGTAGTTAGAGCTCCTTAAAAATTATGATGTGAGTGTGCATTATCCTCCCGGCAAAGCTAATGTTATGGCTGATACTCTAAGTAGAGTTTCCATAGGTAGTCTAGCTCATATCGATGTTGGTGCCAAAGAGGTGGCTAGAGAAGTTCATCAGTTCGCTAGATTAGGGGTTAGGGTGGACGAAGATGAAAATGGTGGTGTAGTGATAATTGATGGTTCTAAATCTTCTTTGATTCAGGAGGTAAAATCAAAACAAGATCTTCACTCCGCTTTATTAGAGTTGAAGGCCTTGGTGAAAGATGGTAAGGTGGAGGTTTTCTCTCAAGGGGGAGATGGTACCAAGGTACGTCATGTATGCCTAATGTTGGTGACTTAAGGGAGTTGATCTTGAAGAAGGCCCACAATTCATCCTATTCTATTAACCACAGTTCTACAAAAATGTATAGAGACTTGAGGGAGGTGTATTGGTGGGTGGTGTGAAGAGAGATATTCCCAAATTCATATCCAGATGTCATAATTGCCAACAAGTGAAAGCCGGACATCAAAGGTCGGGTGGCCTAGCCCAAGACATAGAAATTCCTACTTGGAAGTGGGAAGAGATCAACATAGATTTTTTGGTTAAGTTGCCTCAGACTAAGAAACACTTTGACTCTATTTGGGTTGTTATGGATAGAATGATAAAATTGGCTCACTTTATACCGGTTAAAACCACTTATGGTGTCAAAGCTTATGCCAAGTTGTATATACATGAGTTGGTTAGATTTGATGGTGTACCTTTGTCTATCATTTTGGATCATGGTTCTCAATTCATTTCTCACTTTTGAGGTCCTTCCAAAGAGGTCTTGGTACCAAGGTTATGCTTAGCACATCTTTTCATCCTCAAACGGATGGCCAAGCCGAGAGGACTATCCAAACTCTTGAGGATATGCTAAAGCTTTTGTTTTGGAGTTTAAGGGTAGTTGGGATAAACACCTTCCACTTATAGAGTTTATTTACAATAATAGCTACCACTCAAGCATTAGTATGACTCCTCTTGAAGCTTTATACGGTAGGCATTGTAGATTCCCAGTTGGGTGGTTTGAAGTGGGGGAGATGGCTTTGCTAGGTCTGGATTTGGTCATGGGGATCTTGAGAAGGTGAGATTGATAAGGTAGAGATTTAAAATTGCCAAAAGTAAACAAAAGTCCTACTCTGATGTGAGGAGAAGAGCTCTTGAGTTTAAAGTTGGTGATTGAGTTTACTTGAATGTCTAACCCATGAAAGGTGTGGTCCGGTTTGGAAAGAAAGGGGAAATTGATCCCAAGGTTTCTGGGTCCTTATAAAGTTCTAAGGGAAGTAGGTAAGGTTTCATATGAGTTGGAGTTGCCAATCGAGATGAATGTGGTTCATCCGGTCCTCCATGTTTCCTTGTTAAGAATGTGTGTGGGTGACCCAAGTGCTATAGTGCCATTGGATGTTGTGAATGTTGTAGAAGATAATTTGATCTTTGAGGAGGTCTTGGTGGAAACTTTGGATAGACAAGTGAAGAGCTTGAGAAACAAAGATGTAGCTTCCGTCAAGGTGCTTTGGAGGAATAAACAAGTTGAAAGTGCCAAATGGGAAGTCGAGGTGGACAAGAGAAATTGATACCCATATATCTTCATTCTTATCAATACAAAGGTACTAATTTAAGTCTTCTATATGATTTCAAGTCATAAGTTTCAGCCATTATGTCATTTCGCATGCATTCATGGTCACGCTAACAAGTTTTTGGTGATTTTTGGCATTGATGTTGCGAATTTCGGAAATGATGTTTAAATGAATTTGTTGCATTTATATTGGGTTGAAATCTTCATGATTACTTCTCTTATGTATATTTCTTAGACATTTTTGCATAAATGTTCCCAAAGGGAGATATTGAAACGCCCCAATAATATGCTTCAGAATGCCCATAATCATAATTTTTGTATATCTCAAAATTCAGGGGTGATACCAAAAATCCGACTTCATATTCTCGATTAGGGGAAAACTTAAATGGGAGATGGGTATAACCTTGATTTTTGAGGACCCGCAGCAAAAAATAATTTTTTCTAATTTTTGATTTCCAGAAAGCATAAGCGCCTTGGCTGCGATGCGCTAGGGGCGCAGAGCAGTGTATTTTCTCTTTCGCGGATTGGATGTGACTAGTTCAATATTTTCCTTACTTTTTTTGTTTCGGCCAAGGGCATGGGGGTCATAGCCTCATGCCCACTTATGTGTAAAATCACCCATACTAAGCCATTTATTAACTTTATATGTCACAAAACCCTCTCTCAAACCCCTCGAAGACTCTATCGATTCTCTCATTCAAATCTAAGGATCTCAAGATCAATTTTGGAACTCAAGGATTCATTTCAAGATCTAAGACTACTCCGAGATCACCTCAAAGAATTCAAGGTTTAAGGTATGTGGGTTTCATCCATTGGGTCCCTTTCACCCATGGAGCCCAACCTTCCCTTTTCATGAAATTGCATGTTTTCGAGTCGTATTACCTATGGCTATCTCTCAATATGAATTATGATCATAAATCATGTTGGGGTTTTATGAAATATTGATTGATTATGCATGACTATCTATTCAAAGCTTACAACATGAATTGATTTTGTCTATTGAGACTTTGCATGTTTTGAGCTATGAAATTATGAATTATCATGAGCATTTGTAATAGATTTCATGGTACCCAACATGAGTGTTTTATTACATGTTGGTGGGTTGTTTTGCATTAAGTTTACGCATCCTATTTCACTCTTGAATTGCATGATTTTTAACAAGTATCATGAACCCACCATGTGTTTGATAAAATGTCAAGTCAAGAATTATCAAGTTATTGATGATCTATTTTATGATTTACAAGTCAAGTGACTATATGATGATTAAGGGCTCTCAAGTATGTATTGAATTCATGATAAGTATCTATGATTTTACAAGTATCACATTTAGCCCTATTTTAAGATTTTACCTCTTGTGAACCATTCATGTTAAAGCAAGGGTCCCTTCGATTGTCCAATCGTTGTGTCACTTCTAGGCCCTAGGCTTGGGTCGTGACACGTCTTAGGCAACCCAACCACAAAATCCATGTTGATCTTTTCCTACTTCCAAGTAGGAATTTCTATGTCTTGGGCTAGGCCACCCGGCCTTTGATGTTAGGCTTTCACTTGTTGGCAATTGTGACATCCGGATATGAACTTGGCAATATCTCTTTTCATGCCACCCCACCAATATACCTCTCTCAAGTATTTATACATCTTTATAGAACAGGAGAGAATAGAATAGGATGAATTATGGGCTTCCTTCAAGATCAACTCCCTTAAGTCATCAACATTAGGTGCACATAACCTACCTTGGTACCTAAGGGAACCATCTCTCCCTTTAGAGAAAAAATCCACCTTACAATCTTTCACCAAGGCCTTCAACTCTAATAAAGCAGGGTCAAGATTTTGTTTTGATTTTAACTCCTCAATCAAAGAAAATTTAGAAGAATCAACAATCACAAAACCATCATTTTCAACTTCATCTACCCTATCCCCAAATTAGCCAACTGGTAAACTTCTCTAGCCACCTCTTTGCCACCATCATCAATATGAGCTAGACAACCCATACACACACTACTTAGAGTATCGGCCACAACATTAGCCTTGTCGGGGCATGCTCATATCATAATCTTTAAGGAGCTCTAACCACCTTCTTTGTCTCAGGTTAAGATATTTTTGGGTGAACACATATTAGAGACTTTTGTGGTCGGTAAACACATCAACATGACCACCATACAAATAATGATGCAAAATTTTCAAAGCAAACACTATGACCACCAATTGAAGATCATAGGTGGGATAATTCTTCTCATGCACTTTAAGTTGTCTAGAGGTTTATGATATCACATTGCCATTTTGCATCAACACATATCCCAAACCAGTCCTTGAGGCATCATAATATATTATAAACCCTTCCAAAACTTTCAGTAGAGCAAAGATAGGAGCGGAGACAAGCTTATCTTTCAAGATTTGAAAACTCTTTTCACATTCATCGGTCCACATGAATTATGCCTTCTTTTTGGTCAACTTAGTCATAGGAGAAGCAATGAAGAAAAACCATTTACAAACCTCCGATAGTAACCCAACAAACCAAAGAAACTCCTAATATCCGAAGGTCAAAGGACTAGACCAATTTCCAATAACCTCCGTCTTCTTAGGATCCACATTAATGTCATTGACCAACATCAATGCCCTAGAAAAGCAACCTCTTTCAACCAAATTTCACATTTTTCATATTTAGCAAACAATCTCTCCTCTCTTAAGATTTGCATCAACACCCTCAATTGATTCACATGTTCTTCCACACTCTGTAAATAAATCAATATATCATCAATAAATACCACCACAAACATGTCAAGGAAGGGTTTAAAGACCCTATTCATGAGATCCATAAATATAGCCGGTGCATTAGTCAACCCAAAGGACATAACCACAAACTCAAAGTGTCCATACCTAGACCGAAAAGTTGTCTTGGGAATATGACACTCCCTCACCTTCACTTGGTGGTACTCGGATCGAAGATCAATCTTAGAAAAGTGACTAGCCCCTTGTAATTGATCAAAAAGGTCATCAATCCTTGGTAGAGGGTACTTGTTCTTTATGGTAACACTATTAAGTTGCCGGTTATCAATGCACATTCTAAAAAAACTATCCTTTTTCTTCACAAATAACATCGGTACACCCCAAGGTGACTTACTAGGCCTTATGAAACCCTTCTCCAACAAATCCCTCAATTGATCCTTCAACTCCTTCAATTCTGCTGATGCCATACGGTAAGGGGAAATGAACATGGGTTGAGTATCGATAAGGAGGCCTATACCAAATTCTAATTTTCTTTCGAGAGGAACACCGGGAAGCTCATTAGGAAAGACATCAAGAAACTCATTAACCACCGAAACCGACCTAATAGGAAGGACTTTGGGCTCAACATCCCTAACCCTCACAAGGTGATAAAGACAACCCTTAGAAAAAAACTTTTGGGCTTTAAGACAAGAAATGAATGTCACGACCCAAGCCTTGGGCCTAGACATGATAGGCGTATGGGGAACGCGAGGTAACCCCAAACAAGACTCATAGCATATCATTATACATCCTTGGTCGTGGAATAATTAAATGACATTTGAAGAATAGAAATAAGGGAAAAAGGGGGCTAAGGGAGGACTTGTCATAACATAGAGTCAAGATAATAGAATCAACTCATGGCATAAATACATAGCTCTGTCCAACAATACCTCTACTACATAGATAACGGCAGGGGCCATGACACATAATCGTGCTCACCCTCATAGTCATAGGTAAACGATAAATTAAAGAGAATCTTAACAAATAGTTAATAGCAACATAGACTAAGGTCCCCGAAATGGAGGACTCACCAACAAGCTTGGAATAGCACCGCCTAACCACGTGGAGAAGGAGGATCAACTCGGGCACCGGTTCCTACATAGTGACATCATGTAGGCATTAGTACATTTGAATGTACTAAGTATGCGGGATGCAATGCAACAAGGAATAGCATCATAAACCAAATGCGTATTAATAGACAATAGGCATAATATAGTAATATGGCATGTATGATCAATGCTAGAGTAAAACATGCTTGAGTAAATCATGCTCGTATAAAATATCATATGTGAAGAAGAGACTAAACTAGCTCTCCAACCTTGGTTGGTTGATTATGGTCATACCCCAATCATCCTAGGTGGTGAGGTATAAATCCCTCACATAGTTGATGTCGGTCACACCCCAATCTTCCTAGGTGGCGAGGTATAAACCCCTCACATAGCTGATGAGTACAAACCCCCAACTCAATTGATGATTGTCACACCCTAATCATCCTAGGTGTTGAAGTATAAACCCCTCACATGGTTACCTGGGCTCTTATCCCCCAGATTGGGCATGGTCTAGTGCAACACTTTATATAGGATTCATCATAACATCTAATGCAACACGTCATGTAGGAGTAATCAGATACATAAGCTCATTTCATTATCATAACATCATTTATATCATATCTCATGGTTTGGACCTTCAATTTCTCAAGAAAGCATGACCGGACGTTTTATCAAACACCTTCGGGGTGTGTAATGGGGGTAAAAGAGCATGCAATTTAGAGATAAAATAATGAAGGAAAATTAGTGGTAAATCCTTTAATTAATACCTTGCAACTCCCTCAAGACATTCATATCAAAACCCCTCATCAATTTGAACATTAGATCCAAGATTTGAAGCTCAAAACATGCTAAAACAACAATAATTTCATGAACTAAAGTCATTGGGCAGTAAATTTCTCAATATACAAGACCCACAAGTCATATCAACTTTCAATCATGTAATATTAATGAAAGGAGGGTTTAGTCACCATGATGGAAGGACCCAATGGTTCAACACCACATACCTTAGGTCTAGAGTTGCTTGGAATTGAGATTGGGAAGAATGGAGGC
>JAOTQR010080645.1:25503-40677 GCA_025774065.1 Solanum ossicruentum | reverse complement strand
CTCGTCTCCGTTTAGCTATCAATTTTAAGCTAAGAAAGTAGGTAACTCACCTACTAGATTATTAAGCCATATAATATTAGCTTAGAGATGATATATCCTCAATTTAAGTCCAACACATATACACTATCAACCCTCTTAAGCATTTAGACTCACATATCGCCCACCAACACGAGAGCCAAGCACATTCAAGAATTGACACAAATTTGACCAAACCATAACATGATTTATTTAAATAGCATTAGTACATGTAAAATGTGGGGTGTTACAGTAACCCACCAAGCCCCACCTTGGAATCATCGATTATCATTAGCAAATCTCCTATTAGGAGCATTGGAAGACCCTTGGCCTAGAACATATGGCCTTGAGGAAACCGGCTACCCTTGGAACTTTGGAATCCACCTTCAAAACGAGCACTCTTGGACTCACCACTTCTTCTTTTTCTAAGCTTTTCTCCCTATAGTTGCTCAACATATGTCATGAGATGGTACAAATCCATATCACCCACTAACATGGAGGTATGACACTACTCATTATCCAAGTCGCACACTCCCAACACAAATTTGTACATCCTTGATCTCGGCTAGACAACCAATTGTGCAGCATACTTGGAGAGTTGGTTGAACTTGAGGGCATACTCCGCCACACTCATAGAACCTTGCTTAAGGTTCATAAACTCCATAATTTTATCCTCCATTAGCTCGGTAGGAAAGAACCAGTTGAGGAATGTGGCTTTGAACTCCTCCCAAGGAATAACATCATCATCTCTCCTCTCCCATTTCCATTGAGTAAACCAAATTTGGGCCACACCTTTGAGTTTGTAGGCTAACTCTACTTTCTCCTCCGAACTGACCCTCATGATAGATAGCACTTTGTACACCTTATCGATGAACTCTTGAGGATCCTCATCCGATTTGGATCTATGGAACTCCAGTGGGTTCAATCTAGTGAAACCCCTCACCCTAGAAGCCGGAGTGGGAGCATGAGGGGCTTGGACCCCTTGGTGAATTTGGTTGATCATAGCATGAGTTAGCATTGTAATAGCATCCCATAATTCATCTTGGGGTACCCCTCCACCTTGAGGAGCATGGGGATCGGGAGGGGCCGGTCGCTCCTCGGGGTGTACGGGCTCTCCTTAGTCTAACTCTTGGAATCAACATGATTTACACTCACCTCTAAAGCATGATATAGACCATGAAGAAGTGAAACATTTCTTAAAATTCCTCACAGCCTCCCATTCATAGTTGTGGTGCGCTTCACAACCATAAATAAGACTCTAATCGACGCGGTGAGTTGGATTCTGAGGACCACTAACAACCTAGTGCTCTGATACTAAGTTTGTCATGACCCAAGCATAGGGCCCAAATGTGACATAGAAAATGGGAACCTAAAGGGATCCCAAACAAGCCTCTTAGCATATAATTCACACATCCTTAGTTGCAGAAGCAAAATAAACAACACAAGAGAAATAAATAAGAGAAGCAGGACCAAGGGAAGTCTTGATATTTATAAAAGTATAAAAGAGTCAAGCTCATAGCATACGTACATCAATTATCCATTAACATCTCTAACATGAAATGAAGCGGGAGCCAAGACACTTTCCGGGCTCACCCTTATGGTAACAAGTGTTCAACATAAAGAAATATCAAATAAGAAGAGTAGCATGTATAGTGTCCTCAGACTTGAGGACTCACCAAAGCTTATCTTCCAAAGTACCAAACTAGCCAAGTGGAGGATGATCGGGAGGTGCTTCGGTCCCTACATGATATTACCATGTAGTCATAGAGTATGCGCTAATATGTTTGAATGTACTAAGTATGTAGGATGCAATGCAACAAGACATAAGCCAATATAGTCAAAATACATAATCATAAGAAATGGATAAGTATAATATCAATATGGCATGCATGATCAATGCTTGAAGTAAAACTTATTTGTAAGTCATACAACTTGCATAGTGCATATCACATGTGTGGTAAGAGAGCATAACCGACATAGATCAAGTGAATTACTACTTGGAATCCAAGGAATGTCACCCCCTTGTAAGGTGATTGAGGCTTGTCACCCCCTCGACAAGGTGATTGAGGTATGTCATTCCTCAACATAGTGTTGGGCATGTCACTTCCCAACAAGGTGATTGAGGTATGTCACCCCTCAATAAGGAGATTGGGCATTTCACCCCCCCTAACAAGGTGATTGAGGTATGTCACCCCTCAACAAGGTGATTGGACATGTCACACCTCAACAAGGTGATTGGGCATGTCACCCCAACAAGGTGATTGAGGTATGTCACTCCTCAACAAGTGATTGAGCATGTCACCCCCCCCTTCCAACAAGGTGATTGAGTTATGTCACCCCTCAACAAGGTGACTGGGCATGTCACGCCCAACAAGGTGATTGAGGCATGTCACTGCCCTCAACATGTGTGTGTCTACTTGCAACAGCATAGATACTTTTCATGTATTCAACGCATACATGAAAGCCCTTAATCATCATAAAGTCATGTGACTTATAAACCATGTAATAGGTCATCAATAACATGAGGATTCTTGTCAAGACATTTTATCAAACACTTGGTGGGTTCATAATAATTTCAAAATCATGCAATTTAAGAGTGAAATCATATGAGGAAACTCAATGAAAATCAACCCACCAACATATAGTAAAACCCTCATATGAGATACCTTGAAATCCATCATCAAATCTCAAAATAGATCATAGTTTCATAACTCAAAACATGCATAGTCTCAATTGATAAAACCAATTCATAGCATAAGATTGAAATAGATAGGCATGGATAATCAATCAACATTTCATAAAACCCTAACATAATTTATAATCATATCCATAATAAGAGATACCCATAGGTGATACAACTTGAAAACATTTAATTTTTATAAAAAGGAAGATTGGACTCCATGAATGAAAGGACCCAATGGATGAAATCCACATACCTCAAACTTGGGTTTTCTTGAGATGAGCTTGAAGAGAAATTAGAGCTTGAAGTGAATCTTTGAGTTCCAGAGTATCCGGATGTAATCTCCTGTCAAGCCAAGCTTGCTTTCTAGAACTCCTTATTTGGTAGGTCCTTCGTCTTTTTCTTTTGGTGCACAAGGGCTAAGATGATTCTTCTTTTTTATTTAGCAAGAGCCTGTTTAAGCTTGAAATCCTTGAAATTTGAATGAGATATTTGCTTAAGTCTTGGAGAGCTTTTTGTGAGAGTTTTGAGTGATATAGAGTTGAAAAATGACTATGTATGGGTGTTTTCATGCGTAAGTGGGCATGGGGCTATGACCCTAATGCCCTTGGCCAACAAAGGAAGAATTAAGGAAAAATCAACATTGATCCGCATTATGTTCGCGACGCGGACCCATCACTAAGGCCAAATTAACACTAATCCTCGCCCCTAGCATGTGTGGCCAGGGCACAGATGCTCTCTGGAAATCGTAAATCAGTGAAATTTATTTTTTGCTATGGGTCCTCTAAAATCCGAGTTATACCCATATCTCACTCAATTTTGCCCCCAATCGAGAATATGAAGTTGGATTTTCGATATCACATAGGATTTTGAGATATATGAAAATTATGATTATGGGCATTTTCGAAACACAATTTAGGACATTTCACAAAGAATATACTCTTCTTATTCCAATTATCACCCCTTATTTCATGTGATATTTTTATCTTTTTATTTGGATCATTTATTAATGGTAACCTATCTAATTCATCTACTTGATCAAGTATATTATAACTGGACAATATTTCTGCTGGTAGTCTATGCTCCTTAGTTTCATCAAATGACACTTTATCATTCCTCCATTTGTGATTAAGAGGAAGATAACATCTGCAATGCATATAACATTTTATTTTTCATTTTTAAGCCTTGTAGAAACAATTCTTTATTAAAACATGGGCAAGCTACCTTTCCTTTTGTACTCCATCCAGACAAATTTGCATAGGCTGTAAAATCATTGATGGTACACAACAACAATGCATGTAATGTGAAATTCTTTCTAGTTGATACATTAAATGTCTCTGCTCCAGTTTCCCATAATTCATTTAACTCCTCTATCAAAGATTGTCAATAGACATCAGTTGCATCATTAGGATTCTAGGAGCCAGATATAAGCATTGATAAAATGAAATTATCTTGCTTCATGTAAAGCTAATGTGATAATTATAAGGAATTAGTACCAATGGGCCAAATGTTGTATGGAGTTTTGGATGCTTTAAATGGTTGAAAACCATCACTAGTAATCCCAAGTTATACATTACGAGGTTCAACAACAAAAGATAGGTAAAGTTCATCAAAACTTTTCCATGCCACTGAATTAGCTGGGTGCTTCATCATTCCATCATCAACTCTTTTCTCATGATGCCATGACTCATAGGACATGACTTGGAGAACATAAATAATCTTTGAAATCTTGGCTTTAGTGAAAAATAACATAAAATCTTGCATGGTATCTTTTTTGCACTTTTAAATGTTTTTTCCCCACTATGTTTATTCTCCTTCCATCTAGACGCAGCACAAAATTTGCAAAATTGAAGTGATTATCATCCTTCCAATATAATAAGCAATTATTTTTACAAGCATCAATCTTCTTATAAAAAAGCCCAAGATCCTGAATGACCTTCCTTGCCTTGTAATATCCATTTGGCAAGTTTGTTCCATCAAGCAATAAATCATCTTTCAAGAATTCCAATAACATCGTAAATGACTCATTACTCCAATGACCAATTCTTTTGATGTGAAGCAATTTAACCACATCAGAATGTTTAGAAACTTTTGCACTTTCATATAATGGTAGATCAAAATCTTTCAATAGCCTATAAAATCTTTTTGCTTCATCATTTTTTTTTTCTTTGAAAAAATCATCACCAGTATTATCCATTGTATCTCCATCAAAATTGGGGTATAGATATCAAAACATACTATGTATGTCATCCTCACCATTACTCTTCTCAACATCATTATCATCTATAAATTCAAAATCTGAATGTTCTTACTTGACATCTCCTTATGGTGATACCAGAAAGTATAACATAGCATTGTTATATGGACAGTTAAATGTGATCTGACTATCCCACGTGTTCTTGAAGTTGCATTACCACATTTGATTCATGGATAATGTATCAATTATGGATCTCCTAATTTTGTAAAAGTTTTGAATTCCTTCCCATTAGAGGAGACACCTTTTGCAAGGAGAAATTCAATTGTACCACGAGAGAAGCAAGGAGGTCAACCTCCAAAAAATTATCCATGTAAACACTAGAAAGTCAACCTTTAACAAGTAATATCCATTGCTTTTTAGGAGTCATAATCTTAGTGCATGTAAAGTAGAAATAAAAATATATTAATATAACAATCAAGTAGTGAGAATTAGCCATTTACTCTTAGAGTTCAATATTCATGTGGAATAAATGCATATTGTTATATAAGAATTATAACAAAAAAAGAAGAGAGAAATAATCCACACTTAAACAAGAAGCACACAGTTAACGATCAATAAATCATTTAGCTAACCAAGAAGAGGATTAATTTAACTCTAGGCATGAAACTACATTATAGTCAGTTTTGTAAGAGTATATTATCAGACGAGTTTCACTTTAATTGACTCATTAAGTCTAGAGTAAGAAATGATTATCAATACACATCTAGAAGCAAGTTGACACATTTGTCTATTAAAACTTAGCAAGGATTTAACCACATATGGAGACCTTTACTAAGAAGAAACCTAAATGACTAGGAGATCATTGATCTGTGAACTCTCCTAGAAACTTTGTAGACTTTCACATTCATAGATCAGAAATCAGATAAGCTCTTATGGGGAACTCAAAAGAGGGAAAGTTCATAGATGAAGGGCGTTACAATATTTTGTATTTTCAAATGATGTGCCTGAGGAAAATCCCTGAAAAACCTTTGTGGAGAATAGAAATGCCATTCAAAGTTTCTTGCTTACCGGGAAAGCTCTCAGGGAAGAAATCTTAACTCTACAATTTTAGAATAATTTATCGATAATTACTCTTATTTCTTAAAATGATAGAATTTTAATTAGTTTATTTTAAATTTTAATTTATTCTAATTTTTCAATTATTATCATTGTCTAAAATATTAATTTAGTTTTATTAGATCACTATTTTGTATATAAATTGCATTTTATTATATATCGTTGGTTATATTTATTCATATTCATTTTAGTATATTTAACAGAGTCAAATAAATCATTTTTGTCAAGATTAAATTTTTCGCAAATATTTAATTGACCCATTATTTTGGGCCGTGATTTGAGCCCATTAGGTTTTAGGGTTGTGTATATAACTCCTTACATACTCATAACAACTGTGTACAATAGAGTTCCTAATTAAGAAACCCTAAAAAGGTTTTTTCCTTTTTTCATTTTTAAGCCGCCACCATAACCCCTCCTCTTCTCCTATTTTTCAATCACTCCAGCCCACCACTGCAATCATTCACCATTGAACTAGATTTGGCCAAGAAACTCACCGCCATGGCAGCTCCAAAATTTCCATAGCAACAACAACCGACAGTGACTAAAACCAACCACAAACATACCTAAACTCTTGCCTAAAAACAGTCCCCGAAACCCTATTGTTCCACCCATCTAAAACGAACCTCTAACAACCCCATTTTCTACTGTTTCTCCGATGAGCTTAGCCCCAAAACGCCACCAGCGCACCACCTAAATGATCCTTTTGCATTCACCGTAAAACATCGACCTGAAACATACCCAAACAACACTCATAAACCACCACAAAATAGCCACTGGAGGGCCACTGCAAAGCTGCGAACTTCAAGCGCCAGCTATGAGCTACTAGATGATCAAACCCCAGCAAACTAGGACTTCGGGTTCCTCCCATGCAACCAGCGAGCTCTAACTCACACCACCAACAAACAATAGCAACCAAACACACCTGCAAAACATATGTCTTCCCGACTCTCTTTCCCTTATGTGTTTATTTATTTATTTTACTTCAATCATTCTTTTTATTAATATTATTTCAATCTCTTGTTATATTTTAGTCATGCATGTCTAAACTTCATTTGAAAAAAAAGTTTTGAAAAAAAGATAATGCAAACCAATTTATCTAGGCTAGAACCAATGCATTACTTTGCTACACATCGTGGACTTTGTCATTTATGATGTAACTCGGCTTCTCCTCCTACAGGTTGGATTAAGCTAAATATTTGTGGAATTGGCAGAAAGGTGATCCCCCAGGACAATATAATGGCATCTTCCAATCTGAAATTGGAATGTGTTTGACTATGTATAATGGTACCATTGATGTTGAAGACAATATGATTGTTGGACTGGAGGCCTTGAGGAATGGTTTAGCCAGATATACGGAAGGAAAGTCAAAGGTACAAAAGTTGATAGTGGAGTCTGATAAAGTTATAGTGTCCAATATATCAATGGTACCCTGAGCAAAATGAGATGACAGACTGCAGGTTGAAAGAAATCTTTAACTTACTAGAAGGTATATCTTGTTCAATTTATCTTGTGTATGAAAAAGCCAACAAATCTTGACATACAAATGACAATGAACAAGTTATACTTTCCAGCAAGTTAAGAATTTCTTTCAGCCTGCACTGTATCATCTCATTTAGCTCGGGGTGACTATTCTTATATTGGAAAAGTATAACATTATCAGACTCCACTATCAACTTTAGAGCCTTCGGCTTTCCTTCTGCGCATCAGGCTAATCCATTGCTCAAGGTCTGCCATCCAGCAATCATATTGTCTTCAACATCAACGGTTCCATTATACCTAGCTAAATATATTCCAATTTCACATTGGAAGATGCCACTATATCGTCCTGGCAGATCACTTTTCTACCAATCCACAAATGTTTAGATTAATCCAACCTATAAGAGGAGGTGCCGAGATTACATCTTAAATGATGAGGTCCATGATGTTTAGCAAACTAATGCTCCCATTCCAGCCTAGATAAATTTATTTGCGTTGTTTTTTTCAAAAAAAAATTATTTTTCAAGTGAAGTTTAGAGATGCACGACTACAATTTTAATTTGGCCAAACTTAAGATGATCGATCTCCTCTACTCTGACCTAGAGTTACTATATATAACTTGCATCCTTAAAATGAAAAAATAAAAAGAAGTGGCTAACTAGGAAAAAATTGTGAAAATCTTAGATCCACTAATTGACAAGTGCTCATGATGAATTTTCAAATTGAAAAAATTACTATAATATTCGTTGCACCGAAATATGCAATGAATCTACCTAGTTATTGTTAATAAAAATTATCCTTCCTATCTAAAAAACTTGTATACATTTTCTCAGAAAAATCAAAATATGAAAAGATTATTTGATATAATTTGGTCATTTTGTAGTTTGTTAGTGATGAATCAGTCTACTCATGTGAAAGTATAGTAAAAGATGTATTAAATATCATACGGAAGAAGGTTTCTCTCAGAGGACTTATCAACTTATGAACATAACACAAATTGAACTAATGGTATCACATGGTAGAGAAAAAGATGTGTATAGGTGATGTATACTACTAAATATTATAATTTAGATCTCATTTACTTGCAATAATTAAGATTTAATTTTATAATTCGATTCTTAGCCATTAAATCCACATGATTTTAGTTCTGAAGCTTAATCATTTCGATATTAATTACAAAGTACATTTTGTTATGATGCAACCATTTAATGATTCTAAACAGGTCTAAATAATTATATTTATAACAAAGTCTAATATCATTGATGACATATCCAAAATATTACAATACACTAATTCCATCCACTCACTGTGCAATGACCCTCCAGGTCATTTAATCTTTTTTGGGTATTTTTCCTCTGCTAGATCTTACCTATAATGACCCCGAGTTCTTATGACTTGCTGGGGCGGACAGTTCGATTGCCGGTCTCTCATTTGAAAAATGTGCAATTTTTCGTAATATTGACCGATTTAAAGTTGAAATGAGTTTAGTAGTAAAGTTAAAGTAAATGGCTTCAGAATGGAATTCTTAAAGTTCCATAAACTCCTAAATGACCAATTTAGACTAGGAGCATGTTCAATGATAGTTATATCAAGATATGCAAATTTAGCTTTCGGAATAGATTAATAGTTGACTATAGTCAATATCCTTGGTAAATATGCCCAGATGGGAATTTTAAGACTGCAGTTATATTCGAAACATCGAGTTGTGTCTAAGATGACCTTTTGTTCAGTTCCTGAGGCTTCCTGGTGTATTTTGGCCTCCTCGGTAGATTTGAATATTGGGAAGTGGGACCTTCATTGGAACAAAAAGACCTTTGATGGTAATTTCAACAAGTGCCATTTTTGTTCATATTTCATATATGGTTTGTATTTTTGTGACTCCAGATGAGGCCGGAACATCAAAATTAAATTTGAGTAGTTGCGGAAAAAGTAAAGGCGATAGTGAAGCGGCCCAGCCAGGAGCTGCCATATGGAAGTAGATAAATAATTATAAAAGAAAAAGTCGTAGATATCTAGAAAATCATCCAGAAATACAAAAGTTTAACAGACCAACTTTGGACAATGATATTTCCCTTATTTTTATCTGATTTTGACAATTCAAAAGGCTTAATTGTGTTTTTTTTCGAGAGGAACATCATGTGAACATCAAAAATATCTTTCAACATTCCTTTCGAGGTAAAATTTTCTATTTTTGGTGTGGTATAACATTTTGAGTTTCTAAAACTTCGACATATTATTTTTTATCCGTTATAAGTCAGATTTTAGTGAAATTTGGTCTATTCTGTGTGTTTTTTGAGATAGCTTGAGAGGCTCCAATGCACAGAGGCAAAATATATACCCCAGTACCTCGATGAGTTTTGTTGGGAGAATATGAAAAGAAAATGTGGATCCAACACTCAATTAGTGAGTTACACAGTCGGCAGTGGGACATTCAACCAACTGAGTACTAGCCAGTGGGTGAGCATCTAAGCTATCTGTGCAGGTCATGTTCACAGCTGCAGGTTCAGCTATGCCTGCAACTGCTGTCTGCTGTTGGGTGTGGATTGTCATTACGTTGCACATTCTGGTAATGTTAGAATTAATTGATAAAGCTCTATTTGGTGCAAAAACGCAATTTAGAACCTGTTTATGTTTGTAAATTTTGGAAACTTCAAAATGCGATAACTCGGTAGTTTTAAATCGGTCTTTATTGAAACTTTAGTCAAAATTGAATAGTTTTTCGAGGAAAACACAATGGTATTAATTGATATTTTTTAAATTAATCGATTTGAGAGAAAATTAAGGTCAAACTGGCTTCCATTAATAGATTTTATCAAAAAGAAATATTTTCCATTTTTGGGATGTTTTATATCATTTTAGACCTCAAATTAAGCCCAAATTTCAATTATAGGTTCTGGGAAGTATGGAGGATATTATATGGTCTTTTTTTTCTTCAGAATTTCACTATGGGCCCACTTTTAGCTGACCAACTGATCGAGGTGCATTTTCTATGATTTTAATGTCAAAATGACCATATTGACATTTTGATTCCATATTTAACAATTTGACAGCATTTTGCAATTTCTAAAAGGATTAATGCCCCGTGGATTGGACATGAGTGCACATGATCGACACACTGGTAAGCTAGGTCTTCCTTTCTCTTTAGATCGAGTTATAATACATAATGTTGTCTGAGATGGCCTGAATATATATGTATATTTGTTGCACATTAAGGGTCTGTGTGACTAGCCTATTGATTTCCTATTGGATTTTTGGTTCTCTAGACTAACAGGGCTATTATTTGACCTTCTGAGGATCCCTCAGAGACTGATATACTAATTTTCTAAAATATACTAATTGGTTGTTATACTTTTGGTTAGTTGAGATTGATAGAACTATTGTTGACATGTTGGGCAAGCCTATGACTGTTGTATTCATTTTCTACTATAATTATACTTAGAGGTCATAGTTGATGTGGTAGGTCTGTTAAGGGCCATCATTGCTAGAAATAATCTTTCAAGTGCTATATTGTTGTGGTTGACCTGTTGGATGTTTTAATTCCTGGAATTCAAACTATTAAGGTTGTATTTGTCAACTTTAACCTGTTGAGACTAGTTATGAGCAGTGTACTGTGATTTTTCTATAATTCTGGTTATCTAATTTTGGGGTCGACGGGTATTTGGTTGGTATTGGGTTATCTTTGATTCTCATGTTACTCCAATTATGACTGAGAGATGATACATGCTAAGGGAGGTACCTATGAATCTCGTGTATACCTGTATGCATATGGATGTATAAGGAATTGACTGATGATTAGTATATCGAGTATCTACTGTAATTCTGAATATCGGATTGTTATTGAGAATAATTGTAATTAGTATGTTGATTACCTATTTCATTCCTGATTATCTGGGTTGATAGAGTATATGTTGTCATGTTGAAGTACTACTGATGGTTGTTACACCAGTTGTCTATTATACGGGGGTGGTACTCTTACTATTTACCATACACATAATTATCTATTGTCGTTGGGTCTTAGTCTAGGTTTAGGCTAGTGAAACCTAGATCTACGCTGGCTAGGATTGATAGATAGCTATATTGGTGTCTGGTGTGACTTGAGAGGCTTATATTCTTGTAGATCAGATTAGCAGACTTGGGTCAGGTATTGTACTGTTTTGATTACATCCTATACAACATCTGTGCGAGAACATGTCAAGACCATAGCTTGTGTTGGAATCGAGGGTATTTCCTAAGTTTACCATGTCCTGATGTCCAGTCTAGGGTACTGCTTGAGTTCACCATGCCGTAATGTTCCAGTATAGGTTATTTCTTGAGTTTTCCATGCCTTGATGTCCAGCCCAAGGTATTGCTTGAGTTGACAATGCCTTTAGGTCTAGTACAGGGTATTACTAGAGGTCCAATACAGGGTATGGTCTGAGGTCCAGTCCATACCAGGGTACTTCACAAGGCCACATCCGAAATTCGAGGTATGAGCTTTGTGTTCCCCTCCAGCTTCAAGGTTGGCTTACTAGTGCATATTTAGCTGAGTGGTTGGGACCTATTAATATATCCTTGGCTACTTCGTGTATGGGTGTAAGCACTAGACTTATGGGGGCCCGAAAAGTCTGTAGGGTTAGGTTACATAGTATTTTACACTCGCGTACCTGCTAGTCCTATATGGTTCAGTTCAGTACTTCTCGGTTCTGCTTGGTATCAGTATTGCAACATTTCAGCTACACAGTTCTATCAAAATTATGACTATGTGTTCAGGATTAAAGTCCATATATAATCAGGGTTAAAGTCCCTATGTGATCATGGTTGAAGTCCCTATATTGTCATGACCCGTCCTAGGGGCCTAGTCATCACATGGAAGATGAGATACCCGAGGGCACCTCACCTATGCTATCTTAAGAATCTCAAGAATTCATAGGCGTAAACACTTTAAAACATTTACAAAAATAAGGGAAAAAGGACTAGGGGACATTTTAAGCAATGAAGAAACATTAAAAGTAGTAAGAATAACTAACATATTTTTTCCATAAGCACACCAACTAATACATCGACAGACAAAACCAGTTACGATCAGTTTCCATCAAATAGAAAAGGCTTCTTAGCTGTGCAACAAAGAAAGTAAATGCCTCAAAAGTCCATAAATACATCATCTCAAAATACAACATACAAGCTAGAAGGAAATTGGTAGAGTCCCGAACTAAGGGATCACCACAAATAATAGTGCTAGTATTAAACGTTGAATACTAGCCATGAGCTAGTGGAGGAGTACCTGTTCCTATATTGTCATATCATGGAGGAAAAATGTGCATTAGTATGTTGAAATGTACTAAGTATGTGAAATGTAATACATGTATGCAATTGTAATACCATTATTTACAATTATAACATATAAGTACATATGAGATGAAAAATACATAAAGTGAACTTAAGCATGCACCAGGAATATAAATTAATATGAATAAGAGTCAATGCATATGAAAGCGCATGTAATGGGAACATATCAGGGGATCATAAACTTGTCAGAGAAGACCTTAACTAACATATAAGACCATGTGAGCTACTACATGAAATCCAACATAACCCCCTATGTTAGCACGGGGAGACCATTTGTTGGGTGAAACTCTATTAACTTCACATTCATTTTAATAACATATATAAATGGTCTACATGGATCCACTAGCCTAGCCTATAAGGGTCATATGGTTGCACATAGTTAAGGACTTTGAGATTTAGCTTTAATGGGTCATGTCTCAACTAACGGAATAAATCTCAACCTCAAGTCCTCTCGATGCTAAGTCATCCCACAGAATATTGAAAATATAACTTGGAATCTTAAGTAGCAATCGTAGGAGTTGCTCGAACTTAGGGATCATCAAGTGAGAATTGTCATTTCACCTTAGGGACCTTTCTTAAACATCTTTTAGGACATTGTCAACATGCTAATATCTTTGAATAATCTTCACTTCAAAACATATATATAATGTCCTACTCATCATTATAAATCATGCAATGCTTTAATTAAAAACTAGGTTGGCTAGGCCTTTTTTAAATGGAGCAATCATAAAACATATAAAACATGAGAAAATTTCTCTTTTTAAGGACCATTGAAAATGCCCATACTTCGTCATTGTCAAAACCCATCATTAGGGTCATCATAAGTAGCTCAAAATATGAATATATTTTGTAAAATATCATAGGATATCATGAATAGCATTTAATAACTTAAAACACCATGCAATAATCATAAACATACATAATATCTTAGAGGAATTTAAAAAAAGGTAAAATACTTAAAATAGAACTTTATGGGTGGAAGGTTACCCATAAATCAACACACATACTTTTGAAGAACTTGGAGGAATCGAACCTTAAGCCTTTGAGAAGAGCATGGAAACCCGTCAAGTTTAGGCTTTAAAAAGGTGGGAATAGACCAAATAACGCTTCTTAAAATGTTGTTAGATCGAGCATGGGCCAATCTACGGCCTGTAGAAACTTCTACAATCTATAGGATCCATTTGTAAAATTTTTAGGCAAATTTCAGCATCTCTGGATCCTGTCTACAGTCCCAATCTATGGCCGGTAGAATCATTTATGACCTATAGTTGGGTTTGTCAAGTATGGGACTGAAAAATGAACTTTTTCAAGTTTTTCCATGAATTAATAGTACGGGCCATCAATAAAACCATGGCTCGTAAGTCAGTTTATAACTCAACTTTACTCTGGCAGTTTGTAGTAAAACGGTCATAACATTTTTACTCCAAACTCCAAATGAGGTGAAATTAGTGGTGTAGGAAAGATGATTCAAAGAGATTTTATTTGGTAGGTCATGGGCCACCCAGTTATTTGTTTTCTAAGATCTATGGTCATTTAAAGTCGGACCTTGCATAATCTAACACGAAAAAAATTGCTAGGAAAGTTTTGAACTTGACTATGTACTAGAGCTCTCTTATGAACCTAATCCACTACTAATGCTCTTCACATATAAGGGAACGAGCCTTAAGATATAGGTACATGTAAGACATCACTAGGTTCAAACTTATATATGTACGACCAAAAAATTTGGATCCTATTAGTAGAGTTGTGGGGTATTACAGTCAGGCTTTTTTTTAATGGGACAATCATAAGTCACATAAAACCTGAGGAAATTTCTCTTTTTAAGGACCATCGAAAGTTCCCAAACTTCATCATTATCAAAATCCATCATCAGGGTCATCATCAATAGCTCAAAATATGCATATACTTAGTAAAATATCATTGGATATCATGAATAGCATTTAATAACTTAAAACACCACAAAATTATCATAAACATGCATTGTATTTTAAAGGAATTTAAATAAAAGGTAAAATACTAAAAATGGAACTTTATGGGTGGAAGGGTACCCATAAATCAACTCACATACTTTGGGAGAACTTGGGAGAATCAAACATTGAACCTTTGAGAAGAACTTGGAACCCTAGCTCTAGCCTTGACCTATTCCTGAGAGAGTCATTGCTACAAGAAAAGCTAGTGTGGAAGAATAAGGGATTGAATAAGGGATCTAAGGCTTTAAGGCTGGTTTAGGGCCCCATTCTCGATCCTAAAATGACATAGTTTAGGAATAGGAATGACAGAATTGACCGAAAGGCCCCTCATTGAAACTGCCAGTTTCAACCTATGAAACCCCTTTTTACAGACTGTAGGTCAAACCACATACGAT
>JAOTQR010080645.1:0-25403 GCA_025774065.1 Solanum ossicruentum | reverse complement strand
AAAGGCCCCTCATTGAAACTGCCAGTTTCAACCTATGAAACCCCTTTTTACAGACTGTAGGTCAAACCACATACGATAAGTTTTGCTCGTCAAGTAATGTATTTTCAATCCCTGAAACTAACTTTTGCTAGTTTCAAACCATGAAATCTTATTACGGGTCATGTAACATCTTACAGGTCATGGTTGGACTCGTAGTGTCCTTCCACACTCAAGTACTTTTCTAATTTTCTTGGTCGCATTCCACGAAGTACTTTTCAAGTTGTGCATTCATTCATAGGCCATGGTAAAGTAACATGTAGGTCACCTTCTAACAAACTCAAAATTTCCTTCATGTCTGATGGTCTCACTGACGACTCTATCTACAGACCACAATATATCCTACAGGTGGTCACTTGGTCCGTGGGTTGCACCACACTTGGAAACTTTTTCCGTTTCCAGAAGTTCATGTTATAGACCAAACCTACAAACCTTATAACCACATACAGGCTATAAGTTACCCCTATAAACCTGACTACAGGTCATTTTCTAGGACAAATTTATGCACTCTTAGGCTCCACTAGGGGTAGTTACAATATCTTCCCCTTGGGAACATTCGTCCCCGATTATACTTAAAGGCAGGCTCTAAGGAGTAGACTATCAGCTAATAACCCAATATGTATGCAAAAATACAGGTGAAACATCATTTCATAAAAATTTCAAAACTTACTTCCAAAACTTGTCTCAAAATAGTCCATAGGCATAGAAATAGGTGCATACATGACAAAAACCTAAAATGAATGGAATTTGAGGTCTTAGGAAGAATTTCTTAATACCTTTGGCTTTAATAGAGTGGAAAGATACATGTAACGCTTCATCCTAGCCACTTTTGCTTTCCATGTAGCACCCTCGACTTGTTGATTTCTCCAAATTACTTTGACAGATGCAACTTCCTTATTTATTAGCTTTTTCACTTACTGGTCTAGAATTTCAACCGGTACTTCTTCATAACTCAAGTCTTCTTCAATATTCACATCATGCAAAGGAACTATGAAATTCGGATCACCAATGAACTTTCTAACCATCAACACATGGAAAATTGGATGAATCAAATGCATCTCATTGGATAGATCCAACTCATATGCCACCTTTCCCACTCTTATCACCACCTTATAAGGCTACACACACCTAGGGCTCAATTTCCTTTTATTACCAAACTGGATTACACCTTTCATCGGAGACACCTTCAAGTAGATCCAACCACCAACTTAGAACTGAAGTTCCCTTCTTCTCACATCGGAGAAGGACTTTTGTTGGCTTTGGGTTGTTTACAATTTTCTGTTATGCTTTCAATTTTCTCCATAGCATTCATTACCAAGTTTGGTCCTTTTAATTCCACCTCACCAACTTCAAACCACCAAATGGGCATTACACCATCTACCATACATTTCTTCAAATGGTGCCATTCCAATACCTGCATGAAAGCTATTGTTGTGGGTAAACTCGATCAGTGGAAAATGCTCATCCCAACTCCCCTAAAACTGTAACACACAAGATCTTAACATTTCTTCTAATATTTGAATAGTATTTTTATCTTTCCATCAATTTGGGGATAAAAAGTAGTATCAGCTTCACCCTAGTACCAATCCTCTTTGAAAAGAATTCCAAAAGTGAGATGTGAATTGGACTCCATGATTCGATTTGATGGACAATAGAATTCCATGCAACCTCACCAACTCTTTGATATACAAATAGGTCTAATCTTTAGCACTGAATACATTCTTGACCGGTGAGAAGTGAGCTAGCTTTGTCATGCGGTCAACTATCACACCCTATGGAGTAAAAATGCTCTTTGGTCTTTGGCAAACACACTAAGAAGTCAATGTTGATATCTTCCCACTTCCAAGTAAGAATATCAATCTCTTGGGGTAGGCCGCCTTTCTTTGGTGTTCAACCTTGACTTGTTAGCAATTAGCACACTTAGACACAAATTGGACAATGTCCTTCTTCATTCCATTCTGCCAATAGATCTCCCTCAAGTCTCTATACATCTCTGAAGTGCCACAATGAATTGAATATGAAGAGTTATGAGCTTCTTCCATGATCAACCTTTTCAACTCTCCATCATTGGGTACACACAACCTTACTTAATATCAGAATATACCATCTCCCCCTCGTGAGAAAACCTCCATATTTCAATCCTTCACTAAGGCTTTCAAATTAACCAAGGCAGGATAAAGGTCTATTTTAGATTTAACCTTCTTAATCGAATAAGATTTGGACATGTGAAGCACCATTTCATCACCATTTGTATACTCCTCAAAGATGTTCATAGGTTGGCAAAATAGGGTGTGAAGTTGAGTGAGTTTGGAAATGGTGGTACAATGGTGCTTCATGGGTTTCAATCTTCTTTGATTTAGGAGGTTAAGGATAAAAAAGACCTTGATCCCACCTTGGTTGAGTTGAAAGCCTTAGTGAAGGATTGAAAGATAGAGGTTTTCTCACAAGGCGGAGATGATGTATTCCAACATCAAGGGAGGTTGTGCGCACCTAATGATGGGGAGTTTAAAAGGTTGATCATGTAAGAAGCTCATAAATCTTCATATTCCATTAATCTTGGCAATTCAAATATGTACAAAGACTTGAGTGAGATCTATTGGTGGAATAAAATGAAGAAGGACATTGCGCAATTTGTGTGTGAGTGTGCTAATCGCCAACAGGTCAAGATTGACCACCAAAGGTTCGGTAGCCTAGAAAAAGACATTGATATTCCTATTGAAAATAGAAAGAGATTAACATGGACTTCGTAGTGGGTTTTCCATACACCAAAAGTCATTTTTACTCAATACGGCTGATAGTTGACCACATGGCAAAGTCAGCTCACTTTTTACCGGTCAAGACTATATTTAGTTCTTAAGATTATGCCCATTTGTATATCCAAGAGTTGGTAAGGTTGCATGGGACTTCATTCTCCATCATATCGTATCATAGCGTCTAATTGACTTCTCACTTTTGAAAGTCTTTTCAAAGGGGGCTTGGTACTAAGGTGAAGTTGAGTACCCCTTTTCATCCCCAAACTGATGGCCAAGTGAAAAGGACTATTTATACATTGAAATATATGCTGAGATCTTGTACCCTGGAGTTTAACGGAAGTTGGGATGAGCATTTTCCACTTATCGAGATTGCCTACAACAATCGCTTTCTTGCAAGTATTAGAATGACACCATTTGATGCATTGTATGATAGACAATGTAAATGCCCATTAGGTGGTTCAAAGTTGGTGAAGTAACATTAATAGGACTGGACTTGGTGATGTATTCTATGGAGAAAATTAAAAGCAATAGGGAAAAATTGCAAACAACACAAAGCCAAAAAAAGTTCTACTCCGATGTGAGAGAAAGAGAACTTGAGTTCCAATTTGATGATTGGATCTACTTGAATGTGTCTTTGATTAAAGGTATGATAAGATTTAGTAAGAAAGGAATATTAAGCCCTAGGTATGTGGGGCCCTATAAGGTGGTGAGAAGAGTGGGAAAAGTGCCATATTTGTTAGATCTACCCAATATGATGCATTTGATTCATTCGATTTTTCATGTACGATGTTGAGGAAATTCATAGGTGATCTAAATTCCGTTGTTTTTTTCGTATGATATGAACATTGAAGAGGACTTGAGTTATGAAGAGGTACTAGTTGAAATTCTTGACCGAAAAGTGAAAAAGTTAAGGAACGAGGAAGTTGCATACGTCAAAGTACTTTGGAGAAACCAACAAGTCGAGGGTGATACATGGGAAGCGAAAGAGGATATGATTAAGCGTTACCTGTATCTATTCCAATCTACTCAAGCCACAGATATTAAGAAATTCATCCTAAGATCTCAAATTTCATGCATTTTAGTTTTTCATGATGTATGCACTTATTTTTGTGCTTATGGACTGTTTTGAGACATGTTTTAGAAGTAAGTTTTTAAAAGTTTTGTAAATAGATGTTTAACTTTTGTTTTTGCATGCATACTAGGTTATTAGTTGATAGTTTACTCCTTAGAGACTGCCTTTAAGTACATTCGGGGACGAATATTCCCTAAGGGGAGATATTGTAATGACCCCCAGTTTAGGAACCTAAAAGTATAGAAATTTGGCATGAAAAATAACTTGCAGTCAAGTTTATGTGGGTGACTTATGGCCCATAGGTTGTTATACAGTTCGTAGGTTTGGTCCTAAATGATGAACTTCAAGAAAGGAAAAAAGGTTCCAAGTATGGGATAACCCATGGACCAATCGATGACCCATAGGCTATATTAAGGTCCGTAGATAAGGTCGTGAGTGAGATCATTAGACATGAAGGAAATTTAAAGTTTTCTAGAAGATGACCTACGTGTTACCAGTATGGCCCGTGAGTGATTGTACGACCCCTAGAGTACTTCATAGCATGATACCTAGAAAATAAGAAAAATGGCTGAGTGTAGAAGGACTCTATGAGTCCAACCATGACCTGTAAGATGTTACATGGCCCGTAATAAAGCGTTGTGGTTTGAGACCAACAAAATTCAATTTCAATGATTTCATATATGTTACTAGATGAGCAGGACTTACCATTCATGGTTTGACCTTCGACCCCTAAATAGGGTTTCGTAGATTTAATCCTAAGGGGCAGTCTGGTCGATTCCGTCATTCCTATTCCTAAACTATGTTATTTTGGGATCAAAAAAGGACCCTAAACCAGCCTTAAAACCCTAGGTCTCTCATTCAATCCCTCATTCTACCACTGTAAATTTTTCGAAGGCAATTACTCTTTAGCGAATACGGCAAGGCAAGAGTAAGGTGTTTCAAGTTCTTCTCAAAGGTTGAACGTTTAATTCTCCCAAGTTCTCCCAAGGTATGTGAGTTGATTTATGGGTACCCTTCCATCCCTAAAGTTCATCTTTAAGTATTTTAAATTTCCTTTATGTTCCTTTAAGATATTATGCATGTTTATGATGATTTCGTGGTGTTTTAAGTTATTAAGTGCTATTCATAATATCATATAATAGTTTACTAAGCATATGCATATTTTGAGTTGTTGATGATAACCCCAATGATGGATTTTGATAATGATGAAGTGTGGGCATTCTCAATGGTCCAAAAAAAGAGAAATTTTCTCATGTTTTATGTGATTTATGATTGTTCCATTTTAAAAAGCCTAGCCCATCTATTTTCAAATAACTTTGCATGATTTGTAATGGTGAGTAGTGCATTAAAGTTAAGTTTTAAATTTAGATTTTTCAAAGATATAAGCATGTTGATAATGCCCTGAAAGATGTTTAAGAAAGGTCCCCAAGATGAAAGCACAATTCTCACTTGGTGGGTCCTACGTTTGAGCTGCTCCTGTGATTGATACTTATGATTCCAAGTTATATTTTAAAGATTCTGTGGGATGAATTAGCACCTTGTGGATTTGAGGTTGGAATACATTTCATTAGTGGAAGCATAACCCATTAAAGCTAAGTCTCAAGGTCTCTAACTTTTGCCACCAAAGGAACCCTTTTAGGCTAGGCTACTGTATCCACATAGGCCATTTATGTTATTAAGATGCATGCGAAGTTGATGGATTCTATCCGACAAGTTGTTTACTAGTTCCGATATAGGGGGTTACGTTAGATTCCATGTAGTAGCTCACATGGTCTTATATGTCTGTTAAGGTCTTCTCCGACAAGTTTATGATCCTATGATATGTTTCAATTACATGTGTTTTATCATGCATTGACTCTTATTAATATTGAGCTATATTCCTTGTGCATGCTTGAACTCATGTTATGTATTTTTCATCTCATATGTTATATTTACAAATGATGGAATTACAATTTCATACATGTACTGCATCTCACATACTTAGTGCATTCCAACTTACTAACGCATATTTTTCCTGCATAATTTGATTTTGTGCGGACAAGCACTCCTCGACCGATTCGTGGTTAGTATTCAATGTTCAATAATAGCACTATTATTTGTGGTGATTCTTTAGTGCTGGACAATACCATTTTCCTTCTAGCTTGTATTTTGTATTTTGAGACGATGCATTTTTGGCCTTTTGAGGCATTTACTTTCTATGTTGCACAATTATGGAGTCTTTTCTATTTGATGGAAATCGATAGTTACCGATTTTGTCCATCGATGAATTTGTTGCTATTCTTATAGACAAAGTATGTTAGTTATTCTTAAAGCTCTTTGATGTTGCTTCATTTCTTAAAATGGCTCTGCCACGACCCAAAATGGATCGCAACTAAAATGAGGATAAAATAAAGTGGAAACCATTTCAACATAACATAACAAATCTCCCAAAATCTGGAGTCATGGGTACAAGAGCAACTAAAGATATACATAAATGTAAATACATATGTCTAATGAAATACAAGGTTGTCTCCTAAAATAAGAGACAAGTCTAAAAGGAAACTAAAGGAAATCCCAAGGATCCACAATGCGACTCGAAGTCTGAGCCTCACTGGTATGATTTGGATGAATGCAGAAAAGTCCAAAAGAGTGAATCAACTACCTTGTGCAGGTCCCTATGCTCGATCCAAAAGGATGAAACAGATTAGGGGTGAGTACACCAAAATGTACCCAGTGGGTTCTACCGATTATGTAAGAGATACCGAAACAAACATGTAATAACGAGAACCCTATCCTTGCATCCAAAAAGGTTAGTGTGCAATACAATATACACAATAATATAGAGCTGAGAAATCCTCAAGAACCCATAAATACCCTATAATGATAATGTGAATATGATGCACAACTCATCAATCCAAATACCAAGTGTGTCACGGCCTTGCCGCCTGTCCGCGGTCAAGTAATATCAGAATGCCATAACCTTACCCCCTTCCCATGGTCAAGTGTCACAACTAATGCCCAAACTGTCATCATGTTTTAGATAATCATATTTATATCAATAGTCAAGAGTACCAATAATATCAGACCTTATTCGTCCTAAGCATGCAAGAACGTCAATAGCAAGGACCTTACTCGACCCAATAATACAAGAATATCAATGATACCCGACCTAACTCATTCCAAATATACAACTATATTAATAATACTGAATTGTACTCATCCTAATTACTGAAGCATATCAATAATACGAGAACTAACTCATCCCAATTATTCTCACAAGTCTCATTTACTCACCTTTGATCTCAAGTCATCATCATTCCATCATATTTCAAACAACTCATCGATGGGATCAAAATTATATCACAATCTAGCTCAATTGAAATCACTTTTCCATCATTGTTTTGCCATATCAACTTTATTACATAATTATCCATCCAAATCTCACAACTATCACGTGAACATGATCAATAACTCATATCCAGTCCCAAAAGGTTAGCCGAACCTACCTCGATGCCGAAACCGCACTCAAATAAGATTTCAATCAACTTAAGTCCTTAAATCTATCCCCACTTCAATCAACCACTATCAACAATAGATACTACTCATCAAGAGAAGGATTTTTATACCCATACTAGCATAAATTAGGCTTAAGGGTAAAATAGTCAAATTTTGGGCTAAATTCTAAAGCTATAGAATGTGAAAATAACTTTAAAATCAAGTTCTATGCGAAAAAAGGAGTTCATGGGTGAATTTCATTAAAATCAATCTTATATTTAATGGGAAATCAATATTTAAAGTTTGAAAAACGTAGTCCAAAAATCTCCAATTTTGAGTGTTCAATTTCATGAAATCAAAAGACAAAATCAAGATAAAACTCATAGAAAATGATTAGTTTAGTGTCAGAAATACTTACCCAACAAAAATCTTTGAAAACCTTTCTTCAAATTGCCTCAAAGAGCTTGGATGTCCGAAAATGGATTTAAAATAGTGTTTTACTAGTTTACAACTATCTAGGCATAGAAACTACTCAATGATCGTGGAGACTAATCAAGAAAAGAAGAAATCCACCTTCACCAGATACAAGAAAAAACCAACAACCCAAGTCAAATTTCCCCACTCAGAATGGACCCCTGAAACTCATTAGAACTCAAATCAAATATGTATCCATACTAGAAATAGCGATTCAAACTCAACGAAATCATCAAAAATTAGTTTCATGGTCTCCTCACTACATTTACAAATGCAAGTAATAAAACTAGTTTAAAACCCTAAATACCAAAATTGCTCTCAGTAACTTCAAAAATTATTCCCAGACCATTTCTAGCGTTTGTTTCATCATCTGAAACTAGTAAAACTGTCAAAATTTCGATTTGAATTCCAAATGTTGACCAAAGTTTGACTTTGGTTCTAGAAACAACTAAAATCACAACTTTGGGCCTAAAAATCTCATTTTAACTCTGAACTTTGTTTTGTAACTTCCTATAGTTCAGTTTCGACATTATAGAGCTAATAGAATTGACGAATCTCTGATCCGACACTCAAAATGACACAAAGACTCACTTTTTCAATAACTTAAGCTTCCAAAAATGTGAAAGTTCATACTTTCAACTTTTAAAACTCAAGATTTGAATTCCAACAATACAAATCATTCAAATTGTGCCCAAAGTAACTTATGAAAGGGTAAAACAATAATTTTCACTAATAAGGCCAGAAATGACTGACCAGGTCATTACATCATTTACCACTAAAAATAATGTTCATCCTCAAACATAAAGGAAAAGGAAGTACCTGAAGCCTAAAAAAGGTTGGGATATCTAGCCCACATGTCAGACTCCAACTCCCAAGTTTCCTCATCAATAGAACGGTGTCGCCACTGTACCTTCGTAGAAAGTATATTTTTGGATCTCAATCTCTAGACCTACCTGTCCAATATAGTTATAGGTTCCTCGTTAATGGACAAAATTTGGACCAACTCAACAGAGTCATAAGTAATCACATGGGACTTATCAGGAATGTACCGACAGAGCATAGAAATATGAAAAATAGGGTGAATAGAAGATAATTTCAGTGCAAAGCAAAACTTATAGGCTATCTTACTGATGTCAGCCAAGGTACACCTCCTTTTTAGAGGATAAAGTGGTCGCTGTCAAGAAATAGAACCTAATATTAGGGTCGAACCCACATAGAATATCTAGGCTCGAGAGAATTCACCAATTTGCAATTCTAAAGATTAACAAACTTACGTCCCCAAGGGAGGGGGGTTTAAATAATCAATGAAAAATATAACTACACTAATTATCAAAGAGAAAAGTCAATATGGAGATGAACTAGGGTATTGTGTTCCCCATGATTCTCCAACTCCGTATCACCAGACAACCTAATTCCTTTCTAGTGAATAACATGCAGGATGGTATGTTATGTTCACCAAGCCCTTTGGTCAAAGGTGAGAGGTGAATTTCACTATGTGACTTGGCCCATCTCCATAGTGTGCATTACTAATTCTTGCCTATTAGTCTCAGTACAACCTCCCCTTGGCCCAATTCGGTGATTAGATGAGAACACATCAGTCGGATTCTGTTAATTAATCTCTTTTCCTATTCATTACTACCTTGGTCCAGTTAGTAACGCTAGGCCGGTTCTAATATTGGCCACCACTATAAAACATGCAAAATGAAGAGAGTTAATTAATACATGCATATACAATTTCTAAGAATCATGAATTATCTGAGTTTACTTTGTTAGTTCTTCATGGTTCCCACAACCCTAGTTGTAGATTTAGCTACTCAAGTTATACGTAGATGCAAGAATTATGAATTTAGAAAATATAATTGAACACTTACATAATAGTATTAAGAACAACCAATCCAACTTCAAAGAGAATCACAAGCTTAAGGATGAAACTAAATCACAAGTGTTCTCAAAGACTTTCCAATATGATCTTATAATATTTTGTCTCAAAATATTGATTTCTCTGAGTACTAGGCAAAAACTTCTAAAAAAAACCTAAAAGACCTATTGATAATAATCAAAATTCAAGTCCTAAATAGAATAAGAGAACTGGTCGACATGCCATACGAAAGGAGTTTTGTTGGCCATATTGTATTCCATGGCCCGTAATCAGGGTCTCGTATTCAGCTCTTGGAAATTTGGACTTCAACTCTATGACACCCCTCTACGACCCATAAAGGGATTTACAATTGGTAAAAGGGGTTTTGTCTGATGAAATTCCTGAAAGTCAAGTCTCTGATCCTCAAGGCATGAAGCATCTTCTATGACTCGTAAAATGTTCTACGGCTCGTCTATATGTTTATAGAATAAACTTTAGAAAATAGCCCCTCATTGGAATTGTCCATGAAACCACCCTATGGCTCGTGGAATGATCTACGACGTGTAAAGGCTCGTATAACAGCAAAACTCAGCAACTTCTGCAATTTCCCCAAAATCAAGGCCATCTGTAATCCTGCAAAAATAAACACAAAATACATAAAATCAACTAATATCGTATTGAGAACACACAAAATTCCAAGTTTTAAGTACCAAAAGTATTGTATTTTGGCAGCACATTAACACGCCCAACTTAAAATTGTTGCTTGTCCTCAAGCGACTGACTCAATCTATATAAACAATATAGTAACACACATAAACCTCAACTGGATGGCATACATCTCAGACTCAGATACCTACACCAACTTCTCTAAATAGGATCAAATAGTTATCTAACAAACCAATACAACCTAGTGCATATGATAACACAACTATAAGAAGTAAGGGATCATCAACAATCAACAATTATTGAACAAGTCTAGTGCTAATAATGCAATATAAGTGCCCTTACAGAAAAAAGTCCCATATTTGTCACTCAATGCTGCTTTCATGCTTAATTTTGGTACTATGCAAAATTACTCACTCTCACAAGAGATATTCATGCATTATGTCTAATACCATAGGATTGCGATCACTTTAGGACTTTCTAGGCTTGTAATGTAAGCTCAAGGGGCTTTGGTATGATATTATGGGAAAATAGTGACTAATGACCCTCCTTAACACTACATTTTTCTAAACTTTTTCCCTACCAACTCTGCTAATTTCAGCTTATTCTCCCTTTTCCTATTTCGAGCTTTTCTGGGTGTTTTCTTTTCATTTTTCAGTTCTTTGCCTTGTTTTTACACTTTATCTTGCTTTTTAGCTAAACTAAGGCATCATTTATTTTTTTTTGCACCCAGTACATGATTTTCTCTTTTTGTCTTTATCACTAACTCACCCCCCTTTTATTTTTGTTTTCCCCTTGCACAGTCCCCTCAACTTAGACTTTTGTCCTGTGTTGAGGTGCACAATATCCATCCGCTGAACCAGGATCACTTTTTGTGGCAATGCTCAACTTAGGATTTTTGCCTCAGTCAAGATGCACAATGTTGAAGGAAGGACCAGGGCCAATTTCAGGATTTTACAACTAAGACGCTAGATTAATCACGTGTTTTCAAAGAATAGGTGCATGTTAGGATTAAACATTAGGAATGAGGGATTATGTCATCGTTTTGGTTGGTCATTTTTAGGCTAAAGTGGGTTATTGAGAACAATGGCCTAAGATCCTTTCCTAATCTAGTTAATCTACAATCTAACTTAGAGTAACAAGGCAAGTTTTGAATTAGCACAAAACGCATGAATCTATCAAATTGAGATCACACTCACATGGCACTACATACATGATCAACAAAAGACTCTCAGATTATCCTTTTTATCTTAATATACCCTCACTTATCAGAATAGACATTGTCACACACCTAAACATGCATGGTTGTTGTGTACCAGCTAATCAAAATATTTGTTGTGTATCACTTTTCAAATAAAACACAAAACATGCTATATGCCACAAGTATTGGTACTATATGCTAAAAAAACTATCTAAACATCCTAAACATGCCGGTTCAACAGAAAATAAATATCCACATGGAAAAAGAACACAAGCAAGAAAATCCTGGGATAAACAATTGGGGTAGTTATGGATCCAAGCTATTCAGACTTCATTGAGGCTTATAACTACCCATACCGCATCAAAAAGGATGTGCATTGTCCCCAATGCACAAAATAAAAACAACATAAAATATAGGGGGCGAAAAAGCATATCTTGGTGCCTAAGTGCTATTGTTCCAACATAAAAAGTCAGGCCATCCTCCTCCTACGAGGTGGTCTATTCAGCAGTAGTACTCTATTTGAACGGGCCAAAACCTCTCACCTGCTCCAACTCTCAAGCTCGTCGCATCTCCTCATCATCTCTCAATCTCCTCAGGATAAGCTCGGGCCCCTTCTCCTCTATGAGCCTCGCACATACACATCTCTCATCTGGCTCATCATCCTCTATGCAGGGTGTCTTCCCATGGGAAGACTTGATAGGCTTATCAGGAGCAAATAAATCAACTACCAACACCAGACGTATAGTCGCTGGTAATGCAACCAATGTCGCGTATATTGTTTTCATGTTAGCTCAGAGCTGCTGGATCTCCATCTACATAGCTAACAAATCTAAAGTTCGGGCCTCACCCAATCTTCACTGTACTTTCTCCTCAAAGGCGTTAGTGTGGGCATCCACAATAGAGAAATGGTCCTAAATAGTAGCGAACGCGAATGCCTACATCCTACTCTCTAAATTTGAAATGTCCTGGTGGACCCATGACCTAATCTGAAGAATAAGCTGATTCAACTTCGACTTAGAATGTGATAACCTCTGGACCAAAAAGCTTGTATAGATGTGGCGGACATGTAAATCATGCCCGCGGTAGTAACCTGTGAAATCGTGGTCTGTGGTGCAGGAAAAACAGTAGTCGGCCCCTTCTCCTTAACTGCCTCAGGCTTTGGGGGCCTCTCCTCAGTAGCAGTAGTAGTAACAGTGGTTGTTTGTGAACCCTCTTGTGGTAGTGCTAGGATGAAATTCTTGGGCATAGGTGGAGGATGTTTTCACCGAAGTACTATCAGGTTCTCTTCAGCCTTGATCAGGCTGGGATCCAATGTGCACTGGGCCTCAATCAACTAGTCCAGTTGGTGTAGTATCTCCACCTTCTACTCTAGATAGAGCTTATAGATCTAGCACGGGTATGGGATGAAGGTGTACCTCTTCAATACAGCCTTATGAACCTGCTCAATAATAAGGTGGGCCTAGTAAATATCATAGCCAGTCAAGATGCTGGCAACCAAAACCACATGTGCTGGCGTCAGTGTATTATCAGCAAGTGTTGGCCGGATGTGTGAACGAATAATCACTTACCAAAATTTGGCAGGGGAAACTGAGTGAAGCCTTTATGATAGACTCTGAGTGAGTGGTGAGCCATGCAGGTTCTAGACCATGCTCAGCAATATACCTAGCTATCCTTCTCATCAGAGTGGCTCGTTGCTCTTGATCTTTCATCACAAGTGGGTCCCTCATCTGGCCTACCCTCGAAATCTACGGCAGATCTTGGGGAAGGAGACTTAGGACGAAATAGTATTCGACAGATGGTGGTCTCCGATATATCCACCTATCGGTCCCTCGCTCTCGTCTCGATAAGTCTACCATAGCGAGGGGCTTTTTCCCCTTGGGAAGAGTGATTTAGACAGTGGTTACGTAAGAGGCATAGAACTCTCTCGCCATGGTCAAGAAATATCGTCCAAGTGCATATGTGAGCCACTGAAGCCTATACCGAGTTATCGTTCCCTAGGACTGGGATACTGTTAAGTCTGTTTAATATGACTTGGGGCTCCTCATAGATGGAATGGGTTGGCTTTCCCCGCTCTATCAACTGTACGCCCTCCACATATATCTCCTTCATGCCCTCGATACACCACTGGCTAGTGAAGCCATCTGGTGTAGATGGTGATGATCGGAGTGCGATGGAGGACTGTATCTCTGACCCATCCTCAGAGCTGGACTCCACTTGGATGGAGTAATCTTTGGTAAGCCACTCTTATCGCTACCTCCATCTTCAAACTCGGGAGTAAGAGCAATAAAAGCCCGAGTCCACCTAGCTTTGGCATTGACTCTGGTCTGTGGTTTAGCCGCCTCTAGGTCTGGGCTAACATCCAGCACCTCTAGTGAGCCACTCAGTTGAGTGGCCTGCTCTTATCCAAAGGCACATCCTTGAGCCTCCTCTGTAGGGCTCGAATCTCATTGCGTTTGGATTTTGGGGCCATAGTACCAAAAACATAAACACGTATGCACCCTGTTTAGCCCCACAAATCAAGAAGTAGGATGCAAAAATCATCTGAGTTAAGTTGTAGAAGGGGTCTTATGAAAGAACCTTTACAAGCCACAGTGGATACTATGAGCCATAAAGAGCTTTCATAAACTAGTGATGTAGACATGTTTTGCTACTGGAAAAGTCTATGAAACTAGGTATGGCTTGTAAAGTGGTTTACGAGTCGTAGACTGGGTCGTAGAGATTTCGAAAGAGTAATTAATTCTAGGCAGGGATATACGAGACCTATCTACGAACCATAAAGAGATCTACGGCTCGTGGAAGGTCTCGTCTGATGGAGACTCAAAAAATTAGGTTACTGAAATCTTGCATGAGGGGCAATTACGACTTGTGGAATGATCCATGAGCCGTAAAAGCCACCCGTGGACAAGAAAACTTACGCACCTGAGTTTCTAAGCCCATCACAAGGACCCCAAGAGACTTTTTCAACAAACAAACTACCAGCATCGAAGCAAAAAGACACACACCCACATGATTTTCATAACCACTACCATTACCCCCAACATGTTCTACACACATAAACCCCAATCAAAAGTGATTAAGCATGATTTATCCTACAATTTCGACCACCAATGCTCAATTTTCAACTAGATTACGCACCTATGTCATCACGCACCAATTCAAAATCACAATCATTTTATCATATATGGTGAGTGATTCAATAGGCACAAACAACAACCCAAAATATTCAAAAAAGGCCAAGGTGCCCAATTCTGGACTTACTCAATAATTCAAACATGGGCAACCTAATTTAAACTAACACAAATTAAATTCAAACATGTATGTTAAGTCTAAACACCATTCCCCACATAATTTCAAAGTCAATCATTCAAAACAAGGCAAATTAAAGGTTTTAATTTGACATAAAACTTGCCAAGATTGGTGATTAAAGTGAAGATGATGAAGGAGGTAACTAAGCTTGAAACCCTAGGCTTCCAGAATCTTGCTAGAAAATTGGTGTACGGTGGCCTGTGGTGATCGGAAACACGAAAGAGGGAGGTTTGGTTGGGTTAATTCGGTAATTTTGGTCAATAAAGGGTCAAAATAATTTGACCTTACTATTTATACATTGACCGGTTCAACTAAAAGTTAATGGGCCTAGATTCTATGAAACTTTGATTATGGGCTATAGAGTGTTTTATGGCTCATAAATCATGGTTTTGTAGAACATCAAAACCCTAGATTTTAGGACTAGGTTTCGTGGACCAGTCTACAATCATAAAGTATTTTATGGCTCGTAGAGGCCTAAACACTTAGCAAAATTTTTAAGAAACTTACCTGGAGTCCAACGAGCCCCATTCACGACATGTAGTTTGATCTACGGATCGCAACAGTGGCTCATGGACTGGAGTGCATAAGTTTTCTTCTCTTCATACAATACACTGTTACCATACATGCAACCACCCCAATGTCTAAAATTAAAATAAAATACGATAAAACAAAATATCTGTGAGTGCAAAAACTGAAAATAAACCTATAACTACATTATTACATCAAAACCTTGGGTTGACTTCCAGGTAGCTCCTGATATATTGTCGCGGCATGATTTCGACAAATTGGTTACTCAGAATTCACTAATTGCCCAGACTTCACTCTTCAACTCATTTGGATGATTCATGGATTGACAGATATTGAAGACAAATTCTTTGTCATTTAATCTAAAGCTGAGTTGACCGACTTCCATATTTACTAGTGCTCGCCCGATGGCTAGGAACGGTCTCCGAAGATGATAGGACATCGAAGTCAACTTCACAATCTAGGATCACAATGTCTGCAGGGAATATCAATTTTTTAACTTTGACAAGCACATCGTATAGTATCCCTACTGGCTTCATCACTATACGATCCACCATCAACAACTGCATGCTAGTTGGAGTAGGGACTCCTAATCTAAGCTTCTTGTAGACCGCAAGGGGCATCAGATTAATGTTGGCACCTAGATCACATATTGGCCTTGCGAACTCCACATCTCCGATGGTGCAAGGTATGGTGAAAGCACCTAGACTTCTCGGTTCTGAGCCAAGGACCTCGTAGAAATAGCACAACAATGTTGAAGCTCTTGTGAGAGCTCCTGAATCACATTGTGCTTTTTATTGATACCAAGTACTTCATATATTTAGCATACCCTGTCATCTTCTCTAATGCCTCAATGAAAGGGATGGTGATGGAGAGTTGCTTCAATATGGAGAGAAAGTGCTTAAATTTTCCTTCCTTTTTCCTCTTTTTGATTCTTTGAAGGGAGGCCTAGGAATGTGCTTCAACCTCTACGACACTTCACTAGCTTTACTCACCCTATCCTTACCATGATCATTTCCTTCATCCATATCCTTGGCCGCAATCATATTCTCTCGAACCTCTTCCTCGTCAACCAGAATGGGAGGATCTATGGTGCTCTTGCCACCCCAAGTAGTGACCACTATACATAGACTGTCATTTTTAGGATTTTGAACTGTATTGCTAGGGAATGTACCCCTTTGATGGTGATTAAGTAAAGTCAACAATTGATCGAGCTATTGTTCTAGCTGTTTGATAGCCACAGAGTAAGACTCTATTTTCTAATTAATACTCGAAATTTCTGAGTTCATGCCCCTTAGAGTCTCATCCTATGTCTCAGCTTTCTTTAATAGGCGATCAAATATCTCCTCAATTGTGGAACTTCTTGCACCTGCATCACGATTGTGTGGTGGCACATAAGGACCATTTTTGAAGCCTTCTCTACAACCCCATTCTGCATCTCTCTTTGGACCCCTATTCCTATCATAGTAACCTCCGCGATTGTCCCTGTAAGCTCCATCTCTGTTAAAGTTCTGACCTTGGTTTCCTTGACCTTGGCACCAATAGTCCTAATTAGACCCTTAGGCGTTGGTCTGTAAACTCCCTATTTGATCAGCAACAAAACATGCGTTCTCATCATACTATGGCTTATCATACATGGGTGCACGTGGAGGTTGATGAACCACTACATTCACTCTCTCTTGGCTCTGCTTCATCAACACCTCCATACCTATGAGAATATGATAAGCTGTTGCATGATTTCTTCATCAATTATGGCTTGCTTTGGATCCACATTGAAAGCACATGAACTCTTAGTGGATGCTCTATCTCGCTGCCGTTATGAACAATTAGTCTTGATCACTCTTTCCATTCTCTCTGCCATCCTTACAAATGTTTTATCCAAAAACATGCCCTCTATGTTAGTGTCAGCACAGGAGTGACTGTTCTCATTAAGGGAACGGTTGAAGATCTCTACCAAAGCATCATCAACTATCTTGTGGTCAGGGATGCTCCTCAGACATTTGGTGTACTGCTCCCAAGTAGTGCTTATCAAATCACTAGGAAGTTGCTCGAAGTTGTTTATCTGATTCTTCAACTTGAGCTTTTTTGATCTAGGGAAGTACCTTTCCAAAAAGGCATTCTATAAGTCTACTCAACTAGTGATAAAACTCTGTGGGAGCTCAGATAGCCATAATGTTGCATTGCCTATAAGAGACAATGGGAAGACATGAAGTCCCATAGATCCATAGATAGATTTTATGTTCCCATCACACTTTTACAGATGAATGCCATATTGTGTAGGTGACTATGAGGATCTACTGATGGTAAGCTCGCAAATAGCACACAATTTTGCAGCATTTGAAGTAAACCACTCAAGACTATGAACTTTATGTCTGCCGATAGTGGTGGCAACACAATTGCTCCAGTCACCTCCATAGCCATAGGATTCAACTTGTGCTGATTCCACTTGTAAGCATTGGCACTGAAACCCTAAGGATGTGGAGCAATATCCTCAAGAGGAGGCGGGTTTCATTCTCAGCATCCTCATTGTTATTGCTATTCAGAGCTACATTGGCCGCATTCTTGGTGTTGTCGTGGGCCATTCTCCTCAAGGTGTTATGGATCTCTAGGTCAAACAGAGATAAAGATTTCCTTGACTTCGAGTGTTGGGTATATACTACACCTATACCCTGAAAAAGAACAAAAACAACAAACAAAAGTTAAATAAGGGCACTAAGGATTAACACTTGAATTACTAATGAATTCACTAAGTCTAGCCGTATTCACCGGCGAAGGCACCAAAATCTTGATGTTGCACAAGTTACACCTCCTTTTTAGATGATAAAGTGGTCACTGTCAAGAAATAGAACCTAACAAAGGTCAGGGTCGAACCCCTAGAGAATACGTAGACCCAAGAGAACTCAGCAATTTGCAATCAGGGGTGGTGTCTGTCCGATCTTTTAAGAGAAAATAACTGTTTCTCAGGAGTAGCAAAAGTACTTTTCTGAAAAGCATGTTTTAGAAAAACACAGTGACAAGCACTTTAAAAAGCTTAGTCAAACAGTAATTGCTGCTCAGAAAGTGCTTTTTAAATTTATGGGCTACACAAACTGCTTCTCGACAGAAGTACTTCCTGAAAGCAATTTTTAAAATAAATTGATTTTACAAGCTTGGCCAAAGAGTTTATAAAGCTAGTACTTAAATTCTTTGTATACACATAATAGTTTATTCTCTGGCGTATCTCCCATAGTAGCAAAGCGTTCTGGTACTTCACTGTGATAATATATATCACATAAACTCAATCAGACCATATACCTAGTCTACCTATACTTTTTTAGTCACTACGTATTCAAAGAGCATAATTTAGGTTGATTAAATCTAGTGTGGATCCCACACCACACACATAAAAATCATGTCAGGTCGACAAGAGTGTGGAATGACTTAATTAGTGTTCTTGAGAAATCAATTTCATTTGTAAGACTTTACAAAAATGAAATGGGGGTGTGGATGGGGTTTATTGAGTAGTCAACACACACTGCTTCAATCTTTTGATTATTTCCTTATTAGTTGTCTAAATAATCCCTCAATATTATCAGCATGGAGGAGTCTTCACCTTGTGTCAAGTGGTATCAAATTTAATATATATATATATATATATATATATATATATAATCAAAATTGGACTTACCTACATAGTGTAATTTTTCGACAAAGGATGTTGCTTGACACCCCTCGGCATAGGGTAGCTAGATCCGCCCATGGCTATGTACAATAGGCCCTTGTGCTTGGATCCCGAACCCTACGCACGAGATCCTTAGTACACCGGGCTTGCCCTTTCTTTTTTATGGCATGCAAACCATTATTCTATAGTATTGACCATCTAGTTGTTTTATATTATATCATGTTATTAGTTGGTGATCCTAGAAGTTTTATATTTTTGTAAACCTATTCTGGTTATATTTTCGGCTTTAGGCTTCCTAGAATGTATCAACTCAACGGAGGGCTCAATTTTAAAGTGGAGAGAAGACACATATTGTATTCTTAAAGAAGGCACACTTGCTGCTAGGGCTACTTATCGGGTGGATAATTTTACTTAACTATTTGGCTTACCGAATATTGGGATTTTAAATTTACTAATCCGCTAGCCAACCTATAATATACTGGTTAGTTTGGTAATGAATTAGCAATTATCGGATGGTTATCGGGTAGTGTATCGATTGACCTCTAATCTCTATTGTACCTTTTTGTCCGCTGAACACATAGACACACCTTACCAAGAACGATAACTTTTTTTTATTATTTTAAATGCAGTGAGCCAGTGAGTAATGAAAGAAAAAATAATAGTATTATAAAAACTCACGCACTTGACATAAAATGAATAAGGCAAAATATGTATAATTATAGAAAAATAAATAAGTTATCCATTTAGGAGTTAGGACTAACAAAGAAAAAATATATAATTATCTTTGTATATTATGGTAAAATATTAAATGAGGTTAATATACCTAAAATAAAAATATAAGTACGGTAATTTTTAACGGGTTAACAGTTTACCCGATAAAGAAATTGCATAATCCACCCCGACAACAATAAGTCATTAATAATAAAATTTTAATCCATTTTCCAACCATTTATTCGATAATCCAATATCAATAAGTGAATTTTGCGGTTGGCTTATCGGTTGTGGTTCAGCTTTGAAAACCCCTATTTGCTATGGTCTTTCCAATAATCCTAAGATAGTGTTTAGCCATAGATTCCCAAATATATTTGGGAAAGTAGATTTGGCTGAAGTTCGGATTGAAGTTCCTAATTTTGTTTGGTCGTAGTTTTTGAAACATATTTCACTTTTAAAAAATAACATAAAACATGACTTGTACACATAAGTTCTAAAACTATCAAAAACATACATTAGTTTGGCACAAGATTATCATTTTTTGTAATGAATTAGCTAATACATTATCCTAAAATCATAACATAATATTTTAAGAAAAACTACTAATAACACAACTGCTAGCTACTATTACAATTATTTACGAAGATCCATCAGTGAAACTAAATAATGACGATTGTAACTAGCTATTCTTTAATATAACATATACACATTCTATGAACAGGCAAGCATGCATTTCCAGATTAGAGGGCCGAAAAGGGTTGATAGGAATTAGTTGGGGTCATAGAAAATAAGTTTTAAAATTTAAGAAGATGTTGCCCAAAAAAAGGACTAGTAATTACATGACACTAGGAACATCATTCAATCTTCTGTATTGTTGAATTTTCTTGATTTTCCTCACAAGCAGATTTGTTCCCTTTGTATAAATTTGTGGCGGACCTTACTTTTTTGTCTGTTTAAAATGAATGCCACTTTTCTATATAGAGTAGATCTTAAATTCCAACATTCCCATTTGACTATTGAACGTTTCCCAACTGGGATGATATGTCATGTTTAAGATCATAAAAATCAAAGACAGTGTTCTTTGGCATGTTATAATGCGTTTAGCTTAGGACCATAAAATTCAAAAGTCTTCCTACATTCTTAGATTTTGTGGTTAGTCAAACTAAGACACATAAAATGAAACAGAGAAAGTGGTTTGTTTGTTTCTACTTGTGATTGTTTCATTATTAGATATATTTTGGTGAACACAACAACAACAATATACTAAGTGAAATCCTACAAGTGGGTCAAAGGGTAAAATGTATGCAGCCCTTATCATTACCTCATATAGAGATAGGATTTTGGCAAATGTATATCCTTTTTTTTTGGTGAACAACTGTGTTTTGCAATAGACAACGCTCATTTTTAGAAATCCGAGTTGTTAAGAAGCTTATTTAGATACCTTCCAGCTGCTGATTTTATTAAGTTTTCATTTTATCTTGAGAAAATCCTTCCTAGCCATTGGAGAGGATGTACTTTGTGCTTCATTGCAAGAGTCCAAAGTGGAGAATTTCTGAGGTTTTTGTTTTGCTGAAGTTTTGTACTAAAAGACTATAGTCAGACTAGACCTTGAAGCGTGTGAGCTGAAGAAACTGGAACTTCTATTATAATAAAGTGCTGTAAATTTTGGTTGAACAGGACAAATTTCATTGAATAAAGTCAAAATATCTGATTGAAGCAAAGGTCTTATGCTGGTAATGTTGATGTTATACAAGATTTCAAATAGCTAAAAATAAGCACCTTGAAAACCTGAACGAGTTTGGCCCTTTGTTATTTGCTGAAATCTTTGCCATCCAGTGGTTTTATCATGTTCATGGTTGTGCTTTTAAACTATAACGCAGGATTAAAGGTGGATTAATGAGGTGGATTGTGTTCTGAAAACATTACCATCGACTAAAGTAAATTTAGTTATAAGAAGTAACACCAAAGATTTTACTGCGTAGCAATTCCTCCTAAAATCTCACAAGGTTCTATTCATGCACTAGTTTGACTTAATTCTTAGAGTATGCACCTGACCCTCTGCTTCTTCTTTCTCAGACTCAGAGAGTTTATTGGAGCTTGTCTCCGCGGTTATGCAAAGATTAGGTATAGAAAATTTGAGGGAGATCATGTATCACGAGCAATTGCGTCCCCTTGTTAAAGAATAACTTTGTGGTCATAATGCACGAGGAAGTTTGGTTATTAGCTCATAGATGTAAAGGCAGGGAAATGAAATATTATGTCAAATAATTTTATCTATTTGGATGTAATTAACAAGTATATTTTGATTTTTCCAGAAAAAAAAAGTTTCAGCTACTTTCATGGAAAAAAAACACTCTCAACCTATAAACCATAAAACGCCGACTTTCCTAGGTTTGCCTACGTCTGCGGCCATGGCCGTTCCAGCCACCGGTCAACCTTCATGTGAAGGTGGGCCACCCTCTGCTTTTGCGACTTACGCATCAATGGTGAAACAAGTAAAAGACCCTGCGAAGATAGATACAATGAAACCTATTACCTACCTGCATGGAGAACCACAAGTTATTTGGGAGCAGGAGGAAGTAGATCAGATGATAGTAAACAAAAATTTAGAATACTGTGATTGGGAATTTTTCCTATGGTTGGCCAGATATTCATGAACTGAGAAGAATATTACCGAATCAATGTGCATTGAAAGGAGAGTGTAGAATCGGACTACTCAGTAATAGGTATCTATTAATCAAGGCCTCTATGTTGGAAGATTACGCTCACCTACAGTCAAAGTCAGCATTTTACATAGCTCAGAGGAATGCAACGTACCCCATGAGAACCTTTAAGTGGGATCCTCTTTTTGATCCGGAAGCAGAAACATCTACAGTTGTAGCATGGATCTCATTTCCTACATTACCCCCAAATATTTTTGGTCAGGAAGCAGTTTTTTCATTAGCAAGGGCTGTTGGAAAGCCACTAAAAGTTGATATAGCAACGTGGTATCAGACAAGGCCTACTTATGCTAGGGTCAAGGTTGAAGTAGATTTGCTGCAAGAATTCCCCAGAAGGATTAAAATTGGTGTTAGAAGGAAGGATAGGGAAATTTCTGACAAATGGATCCCAATCAAGTACGATTATATGCCCAAATATTATGCAACTTGTATGCTCCAAGGGCATGATGAGAACCAGTGTTATGATCGTCCTTCATCAGGAATTGTATCTTTTGAAGGATCAGGAAGAGAAAGGAAAGTGGTTGCTAAGGAGAATAAACAACGAGGGGACAAGGTGGAGAAGCATGATGAGGGAAAAAACAAAGAAAATAGAGAAGCCAAATTCAAAGTGCCAAAGAATAGAAATAATGCTAGAGGCAAGAATGTTAAGGTTATGTAGATATGGAATAGGCTGGGTATAAAGAATTCCTTTGGTGCACTGCAAGAAAATATTCAGGAAAATGGGAAGGACGACAAGGTGCAGGACAAACCGGAGACAACAAATTCAACTAAAGAGGGGACAAAACAAGTGGTTGACAGTGCCAACAAAAATGATGGCAACCAAAAACCAGAGGATGAAGGGAGGCCACAAAAAGGTACAAATGGTGACTGGGAACAATAGTAGTCAGATTTCTAAAGTGTATTCAACTAAAGAGGGTCCAAAACAAGTGGTGGATAGTGTCATCAAAAATGATGCCACTCAAAAGACAAAGGATGAAGGGAGGATGCAAAAAAGGGTAGAAATAAAGATTGGGAACAGTAGTAGTCAGATCTCTAAGGTGAAAAGAACTCCAAGGTGTTTAAGTACTCAAGCTTCTCCATAACGGGTGGAGCATGAAGGGAAATCTTCAGGGAAGAAGAACAAGAAGGTTGTGGAAGTATCTGACTTAAGCCCTCAACATGGTGAGACTGGGAAGCAAGTAGTGGGTGAAGAAGGTATAGGGGAAACCAAGGATACGGATGAGGCTCAGACATAAAATAAAGAAGGTTCTCAACCAGATGGGCAGAAAAACATATGTGAAGATACTGATATCAGTAACAACATTCAGGTAGCCTCCAAAGAAGGTGATTTTTCACCTAGATAGACGAACATATTGAAGAATGGACAAAAAAAGGACAAATCTATTGTCCCTTTGAGGGTCAAGACATGGTTTAGTAAACTGAAGACAAATAGTTTACAATGATGGAGAATATGCTTTTTTTGGAATATCAGATCTGTTAGAAGCCTAAAAGCATTTGACAGGTTGGTCCATATGAACAAATGACATTATTACCCATTTATAGCACTCATGGAGCCATTTCAGAGGCCAACAAAAATAGAAAATTATAAGAGGAAACTAGGTATTGCAAATGCAGCAGTCAACACATCTAGGAAGATCTGGCTTTTTTGAAACAATGGTGGGATGCATAGGTGCTATTGGATATTGTACAACAAATTACTATTAAATTCATTTACAACAATAATTAGTTTATCATATCTGCAGTCTATGCTAGATACAGTATGTTAGAGAGGTTAGAATTGTGGGATGCGTTGCAAAGCATGAAGTCGTCAGATAGCATTTCCTAGATTGTAGGAGGTGATTTTAATGTGATATTGAATGAGGATGAAAAGTTGGGAGGATTGCCATTTGAACAACAAGAAGCAATGGATTTTTCACTCTTAATTAATGAATGTGCTCTTAGTGAATTTAGTTTTTCGTGTAGTAGCTACACTTGATGGAATGGTAGTATTAAGGATGAATGCATTTTCAAAAGATTAGATAGGGTGTTAGTGAACAGTGTGCTCATGGATTTATTTCCAACATCTCAGGCCCATCATCTTGTTAGAGACGGATCTGATCATGTTTGTCATGCCCAAAATCTCATTAAGGCGAACTGACACCCATTGCCAATCAGGCTCGAGAGAACCAACCTATTTCTATGTGCTTTCTATACATATTATGAGAGATTTCTATATTTGACATGCCTTTAAGAAAATAAATAGTAGTAACAAGCCAAAAGGAAATATATATGGCTAGGCTGTTGGGGCCACGTTGTCTAAAGGACAAGACATGACCACACTTTAATTTACATAGTCTACAAAGCCTCTAGATAAGGAAGAGTATCTGACAAGGGTTAGGACAGGCCCCGCCTTGACTAACTATACAATACAAAAATATAAGTTCTAGATGCACAAAGCCGAAGCAACTTGGAGCTTGGTAACAGCAGTTGGATATCATGTACTCCTACTGGGGAGATCTAATAACACCTGTACTTGCAGCATGAAATGCAGGTCCCCCGTAAGGGTCGCCAGTATGAGATAATGTACTGAATATGTAAGGCAGGAAACACAGTATATGAAGTGACAACTCAAATGAAACTATGCACTGGTGTAGGATAAGAGACCACCTTTAGTGATACTGTGGGATCATGTACTTTATGTTCTTTTTATTACTTTACCTTTACTATACAATCTGTGCACATCATGTAATACAAATGACTAGATGATCAGTGGTAAATCTATATCGGGATTGGCCCTGGGTAGCTAGGCTTTTCCTTTAACCCCTTGGGCTACCCCCGTGATAGGATTGACCCTGGCTAGGTGATTCTTCCACCCCTCAGGTTACCACCCATCAATAAGCAATATACTTTATCATTTAATTACTCTTGAGATAATTCTTTTGGTGGTCATAATATTGGAGTTGTAGGACT
>JAOTQR010080636.1:11387-32154 GCA_025774065.1 Solanum ossicruentum | reverse complement strand
ATCCGAGCTCGGAATGAGGTGAAACCAAGTGCGTTGGAAAGATATTCAAAGAGATGTAATTTGGTAGGTGGTAGGACACCTATTTCTTTGTGTTCTAAGAGATATTCTCCTTCAAATGTGACCCTCCTAAATCACAATTTTGCAATTTTTGGGTTTTGATACGGTTGCTCTAAAATTTGTGTTAGACCCACTCCCCACTCAATTTTTCCCCCTTACCAAGAATATGAAGTTGGATTTTTGAATAACAAATAGAGTTTTAGATATATGGAAATTACGATCTTGAGCACTTCCTAGGCATATTTTCAGGCACTTTTGGGGTCATTTCAGTTGTAGCCCACATAACTTATTGAGGGGTTGGTACTTTGATCACCAATCTCGGGGGGTGGTAGGCCCAAGAAACTTTGGTATTGATTGGTACCCATCAACCTTGATAGGGGGTTTGTACTCTGTCAACCTTGATGGGGGGTTTGTACTCCGTCAACCTCGGTGGGGTATTTGTACTCCATCAATATCAAGAAGGGGTTCATACCTCATGCTCCTATCAAGGGGATGGTAGGACTTGGCTTGCACAAAAAATGGTCACTCCTTACACTTGTATTATGTTCTATACAAGCATTGTTTTACTTCAAGCATCATTCACATATGCCATATTATTAGTATGTTATTCATTGCTTATGATTATGCATTTTGCCTATGATGCCTAGCTTTTATTGCATTGCGTCCTACATACTTAGTAAATTTAAATGTTCTAGTGCATAGTGTATTCCTACATGATGTCACCATGTAGGAATCGGTGCACCTATTGATCATCCTTCTCCTCCACGTGGTTTTCTCAAGCTTGTTGTTGAGTCCTTTATTTCAGGGATGTTACTTATGATATCTTGCTTTGTACTAAGAGTATCTTACTTTTATTCATGTATTAACTATGAGGGTGAGCTCAATTTCTTGTTGTTGCCCACACTCTTATCTATGTGGTAGTGGTGTTGTTGGATATGTTATGTATCTATGTTAAGAGTCTTAACTCTCTTGTTCTTTGACGTTATGATATGAAAGTGTTCCTTTAGCCCCACTTCTACCAATTTACTATTTCTTTTTGTATTCTATTGTTCACACGACCAAGGATTTGTAATGATATGCTACGAGGCTTGTTTGGGGTTCTTTCGGGTTCCCCATTCGTCGGTCATGTGTAAGCCCTATGCTTGGGTCATGACAAAGGTGGTATCAGAGCACTAGGTTGTTAGATCCTCGGAGTCTAACACATCATGTTGATTAGAGTCTTATTCGTGGTTGTGTTGTGCACCATAACTATGAGTAGGAGGCTGTGAGACATTTTAGGAAATGTTTCCCTTCTTCATGTTCTAACTCATGCTATAGAGTTGAGGTAAGTTTTTCCACTAATGATTGTTCTTTGCTATGCTAGATCATGCTTAATATGAGGGAAGACGAGTCCGCGCATCCGAGGAGCAATCGACCAATGGAGAGCTTAGGGATGCTCTTACCTTCCTTGCACTAGTGGTGGCTAATCAAGCCAACCAAGGGGCGCAAGCCCCTCATACTCTTACATCGGCTTCTCGGGTGAGAGACATCATGAGATGGAATCCCCCAGAATTCCATAGGTCAAAGGTGATTGAGGACCCCCAAGAGTTAATTGATGAGGTCTACAAAATTTTTTCCATCGTGGGTGTAAGCCCAGAAGATAAGGAAGAGTTGGCGGCCTACCAACTCAAAGGGATAACACAAATATGGTAAAACCAATGAAAGGAGGAAAAAAGAGTCAACTATATGGTACTTTGGGAAGGGTTCAAGGTGGCCTTTTTTAATCGGTTCTTCCCCCCTGAACTTAGGAAAGCTAAGTTGGTGGAATTTATGAATTTGTGACAAGTGTCTATGAGTATGAGGGAGTATGCCCTCAAGTTTACCTAACTCTCTAAGTATGCTCCATATTTGGTGGCCGACTCAAGATCTAGGATGAACAAATTTGCGATGGGTGTTTTCAACTTAGTTAGTGAAGAATGTTGGTCTACCATGTTGATTAATGATATGGAGTTGTCACGTTTGATGACCTAAGTCGAATAAATGGAAGTGGAGAAATTGTGGAAGAGAAGGGGGAATGAGGACAAGAGGGCTCGTTTTGAGGGTAAATTCCAAAAGGAGTGGCGGGTTCCATCAAGGCCAAAGGTCTACTCATGCATTTGACAGAAAGGTTGCAAATGATCTTCCGAGGGCCCAAAGTATTAGGGCTTTTGCTCCTATTGATGTGTTTTCGAAGTATGGTAAGGGTCATGGGGGCCCATGTTTGAAAAATACCAATGCTTGTTATAGTTGTGGGAATATGGGGCATAAGGTGATAGATTGCCTCGAAACTACCACAAGGGCAAGGAGATTCGTCCACAGGGTGCTACAGCAGTCCCATTAGGGAGAGGTGGCAAACAAAATGGTGCCGCAAAGCACAACCTGTTCAATTAATTTGCATAGGAGGCAAGGGTTGATGAATTCCCTGATGTTGTTACCGGTATGTTGAAAATCCTTGACTTTGATGTGTATGCATTGATTGATCCAGGTGCCACTCTTTCTTTTGTTACCCCCTTTGTTGCCAAAAAGTTCCATATTGACCCTTAGTTATTGGATGAGTCATATGAGGTGTCTACTCTTATTGGTGCATCTATTGTTGTTAGAAAAGTTTATAGAAGTTGTCCTTTTTGCATCTAGCATAAATTATTGACTTGTGACCTTGTTGAGTTAGACATGGTTGATTTTGATATTAGTCTTAGGATAGATTGGTTGCATGCATACTATGCTTCTATTGATTGTAGAACCCGTAGGGTCAAATTCCAATTTCCAAATGAACCCATCCTTGAGTAGAAGAGTCAAGATATAGTGGTCAAGAGTAGATTTATCTCTTGCATTAAAGGCTGTAAGTTGATCTCTAAGGGGTGTCTTTACCATCTTGTCAGGGTTAGGGATGTGGAGTCTGAAGTCCTTCCCATAGAGTCGGTTCCAATTGAAATGAATTTCTTGATGTCATCCCAAATGACCTTTCTAGTGTTCTTCCTGAAAGAGAAAATAGAATTTGGCATAGACATCCTCCCTGATATTCAAAACATTTCTATTCCCCCTTATCTTATAGCCTCAGTGGAGTTGAAGGAACAATTGAGGGACTTGTTGGAGAAAGGATTTATTAGACCTAGCCAATCACCTTGGGGTTACTCCAGTGTTGTTTGTGAAAAAGAAGGATGGATCCCTTAGAATGTGTATTTACTACAGGCAACTCAATAGGGTCACCATGAAGAATAGGTATCCTCTTCCAACAATTGATGATTTGTTTGACCAAATGCAAGGGGCTAGCCATTTCTCTAAGATTGATCTTCAGTCGGGGCATCAAGTGAAAGTGAGGGAGTATGATATTCCAAAGATGACCTTCCAGACTAGGTATGATATTACGAATTTATGGTAATGCCTTTTGGGTTGACCAATGCGTCGACCATCTTTATGGACCTAATGAATGGGGTCTTTAAACCCTACCTAGATTCCTTTATTGTTGTCTTTATTGATGACATTTTGATCTATTATAGTAGTGAGGAGGAGCATAGGGCTCATTTGAGGGTTGTGCTGCAAAGCTTGAGGGAGGAGAAATTGTATGATAAATATAAAAAGTGTGAATTTTGGTTGAGGAAGGTTCCCTTCCTAGGACATGTGGTGTCGGGGGATGGCAATTAAATGGATCCAAAGAAGATTGATGTGATTAAAAATTGTCCTAGACCATTGACCCCATCGGACATTAGGAGTTTCTTAGGCTTAGCATGCTATTATCAAAGGTTTGTGAATGGATTCTCTTCTATTTCTTCACATATGACAAAATTGACTCAAAAGAATGCTAAGTTTGTATGGTCCGATGAATGTGAGAGGAGTTTCCAAATATTAAAAGATAAATTTGTTTCTGCTCCTATTTGTCACTACCGGATGGGCTTGAAGGATTTGTGGTGTATTGTGATGCTTCCCATGTTGGTTTAGGTTGTGTGTTGATACAAAATGGTAAGGTCGTAGCCTATGCTTCTAGTCAACTCAAAAAGAACTACCCTACCCATGATCTTGGGTTAGCCACTGTTGTGTTTGCATTAAAGATCTGGCGTCATTACTTGTATGGGGGTGCATGTTGATGTGTTCACCGATCATAAGAGTCTCTAATATGTCTTCACTCAAAAGGATCTCAAGTTGAGGCAAAAGAGATGGTTAGAACTTCTTAAGGACTATGATATGAGTGTGCAATATCATACTAGTAAGGCAAATGCAGTGGCTACTGCTTAGAGTAGGGTGTTTATGGGTAGCCTAGCATATTTTTATAGTGGTGATAAGGAAACGGCGAGGGAGGTGCATCGATTGGCTAGATTGGGAGTTAGGTTAGTAATAGTGGTGTGGTTGTCATTGATGGTTCTAAGTCTTCTTTAGTTGAGGTGATAACAAAACAAGATCTTGATCCCTTCTTGCAATAATTGAAGTCCTTAGTGAAAGAGGGAAAGTTGGAGGTTTTCTTCTAAGGTGGAGATGGTGCCCTTAGGTATCAAGGTAGGTTATGCGTACCATGTGTTGATGGTTTGATAAAAAATATCCTTGATGAGGCCCATAACTCTTCTTATTCTATCCACCTCGACTCTACCAAAATGTATAGAGACTTGAGGCATGTGTGTTATGGGAGGCAAGAAAAGCGACATTGCCAAATTCGTTTCGTATTGTCATAGTTGTCAACAAGTCAAAGTCGAACATCAAAAGCCGGGTGGCCTAACCCAAGACATTGAGATTCCTACTTGGAAGTGGGAGGTGATTAATATCTTTTTTTGGTTGGGTTTCCCAAGACTAGAAAGGGTTTTGATTCTATTTGGCTTGTGGTTGATAGAATCACAAAATCGGCTCACTTTCTACTAGTCAAGACCACATATAGGACTAAAAATTATGCAAGGTTGTACATTCATGACTTGGTAAGGTTGCATGGGGTTCCTTTGTTTCTTTGTCCATCATACCGGATAATGGGGCACAATTCACTTCATACTTTTGGAGGTTCTTTCAAAGGGGTTTTGGTACAAGAGTTAAGCTTAGTACAACCTTTCATCCTCAAACGGATGGCCAAACTAAAAGAACTATTCAAACACTTGAGGACATGCTTTAGGATTATGTATTGGAGCTTAAGGGTAGTTGGTATGATCATCTTCCATTGATTGAGTTTGCCTAAAACAAGGCTCCTTTTGAGGCCCTTTATGCTAGGAGTAGTAGATCACTGGTTAGTTGGCTTAAGGTTGGTGAGGTAGCGTTGTTGGGACCGGATTTGGTTATGGAGGCTCTTGACAAGGTTAAAATGATTAGAGAAAGGTTGAAGATGGCCCAAAGTCGTCAAAAGTCTTATGCCGATGTGAGAAGAAGGAATCTTGAGTTCAAGGTTGGTTATTGAGTTTACTTGAAGGTGTCACCCATGAAGGGTGTGGTCCATTTTGATAAGAATGGCAAGTTGAGCCCAATATATATGGGTCCTTATAGGGTGATGAGAAGGGTTGACAAGTTAGTTTATGAGTTGGATTTGCCGAGAGAAATCTATTTGGTACATTCGATGTTTCATGTGTCTATGCTGAGGAAATGTGTGGTTGATCCAAATACTATTGTACCTCTTGATGTTGTGGGTGTTGTTGAAGATAATTTGATCTATCAAGATGTCCCAGTTCAGATCTTGAATAGGCAAGTGAAGAGATTGAGAATCAAAGAGGTCACCTCCATTGAGGTCCTTTGGAGGAATCAACATGTTAAAAGTTCTACTTGGGAGGCCGAAGCGGACATGCAAAAGTGATATTTTTACCGTGTCCACTCAACTCTAGCCTAAGATATTGTTCAAAGTCCTTTATATGATCTCAAATCTTAAGTTTATCCCTAATGTCATTGCATATGTTAATGTTTAAATTGACTAAGTTCATGATGATTTTACAATTATGATGATATTTTGAAATGATTTTTAAGTGTATTATTACATTTCGATGTGGACTACAATTGTCATGTTTGTGTGTCTCTTATACATCTCTTTGACATTCAGGGATGAATGTTCTCAAGGAGATATATTGTACGATCCCAAAAAGTCCCGAAAATGCACCTCGAAAGTGCCTACAATCATAATTTTCATATATATCAAAATCCATGTACGATATTGAAAATCCCGACTTCATATTCATGTTCAGGGGGTCATTTTGAGTGGAAAATGGGTGTGAATCCAATTTAAGAGCAAACGATTAGCAATTTCCATTTTCCAAAATATAATTTCCAGAGAGCTTTTCGCGCCAGTGGCTCGATGCGACAAGGGCGCGCAAAAGTGTAATTTTCTGGCTAGTTTTGACTTTGGTCCAAGACTTTTAAGTCTTGGGCCTAAGTCTTCAAAAATGTGAAAATACCTACACTTAGCAATTTTTCACCCTCATATCATTCTAAACATTCATTAATACTCATTCAAACACTTAGCCAAATATTTTACTCCTAAACTCAAGTCTCAAAACCCTCTCCGGATCTTAGGATTTCCTCTCAAGCTTCAAGTCTCCATCTCCAATCTTAATCAAGTCCATCTCTAAAGCTAAGGTATGTGGGTTTCTTTCATGCGTTCCTTTCACCCATGATACTCAAGATCTTTTTACTCAAAATTGCATGATTTAAAGTTGATTTATTTATGGGTCGTATTCATTATGAAATTCACTGTACACAATGTTGGGGTTTATGAAATTGTGACTATTTTACTATATTTGGAGCTATGAATCTAAAGTTTATCGAGAGAATTAATGAAGGGTCTTGATATATATTGTTTGAGGGTGTTAGCAAGTATCTATTGATGGCTTTACACTAGTTTTCTATCATGATTTCACTCTAGAATTGCATGATTTTACACTAGCATTGCGCACTCTCTAAGTGTTTGATAAAATGTCCGGTTGTGGATTCTTGAGGAATTGAAGGTCCAATACATGTCTTATGATTAAAGGGTTCATAGAAGGAGCCTTGAAGGACCTAAAATTGTCTAAGACTAGAAAACTTCTAGGAAGGACTTATGGCCTGTAAATGGAACTACAGGTCATCCTGTATGTTCATGGACTGGTAGCTGCAAATTCCAGAAACTCTACTTTTGAGACATGATGTTCTATGAGATGAGATATGGTCCGTATGTTGATCCACAACCCTTAGAAAGAGTTTCATGGATGGCTCTGGCAATTTTTAATGATGGGTATTTTTGGTATTTCTAATTTGTTTAAGTCCTGAACTATGTCATTTTGGGCTATCCCAATTGAGTTAACCAACCGAGCTCTTATAAGTCCGATTTCTAAGTCATTCAAAACCTTTAATCTTCAAAATTTTTTCAAGGGTTCTCAATATTTCTCTCTCTATGTCAATGATTCAATTGAAGCTAGGATTCGAAAGTTGGTCAAGTTTTTCCAGATTTTCTTCTTCAATATTATGGATTCTACTTAGGGTATGTAGGGATTCATTCATGGATTAGTTTCATCCATGAAGCCCAATGGGTTTTATGCTATGATTCCCAATGCATGAATTATGAATCTTCCATGGTTATTGAACCTATCTATGCATGAATTATGATGAATTACATTATATGATTTTCAAGCAAAAGTATGTGATTTCAAAGTATACATGATTAGGGCTTAGTAATTTGATGTGGGTTCCCTTATGAATGATACAATTTGACTTCAATTGCATATTTTCTCTATGAACCTTACCCAATTCCATGATGTTAACTCAAATGTCCATGGACCCACACTTAGCCCTAGTCTCTTATGATAAACCTATGAATTTTCATAACAATAAGCTTAAGTATGTGAAAGTATGTCTTATGGAAATAACGATGATAAGATAGTGATAATGACGATGATATGATAAAGAGGGTGATGAAAAACCTATATGTTTATGCTGATGATGATCAAGTGGGAATGTTTATTCATACCATAATGAAAGCAAAGTAGTGGATTGTTCTTATGACATGATGTTTTCATGAAAGTTATGATGACTAATGAAAGTATGGTGTTAATAAATATGAATTATGCTGAAAGCTATGTATATGCATGATTTCTATATTCCATGAGATATGACTTAGCACCAAATGAGATTGGGGGTGGGAACACGACTTATGAGGTCGTTACTATAAATTCTACCTTTCTTATAGCTACGTGCCACCATAGGGATGATGATTATGTGCCTATATGGTATTATGCTTGTGGATCCACATAAGTAAAGCATACGCCCAAATAGGAAGGTTCCCATAAGGTTCATGTTAAAACACTTACAAAAATGGGAAGGATCTCGTAAGGCAAGGTATAATTTATCCTGGCAAAGTAGTCTACTTTTTTACTCAATTTAGAGACAACATCAGGATTCTATGTAATAGGCCACATGGTCTTATATGTCGGTTATGGTCTTATTCCCACATATATATGTTAAGATTATGAATGAATTTAATAATGCTTCTTCTCATGATTTTTAAGCTTGCATGCTTTTAAATTTTGTGTCATTATCCTATTGATTATAGTTATGCATATTGATATTATAGTGATATCGGTTGATTCATGGTATACCTACATATTTACTACATTCCACATACTAATGCATACTTCTTTGCCTAAACGATCTAACCATGTAGGGGAGGACGACGAGGAGACTATTCCATTCCTTAGCTAGATTCAGATTCTGAGCTTGAGGACTTATTGGTGAGTTCCCATGCTCTGGGAATGATCCCCTTTGTTATGCTTGTCCATTTAAGATTTTGTTATTTTCTATTGATATGTATCTTAAGGGTGAGCTAGTATGCTATGTTCTACACCCCGCGAAGATCTTATGATGTAGAGGCATGTTTTGGAAGATGGATTGTATAAGTCTTATCCTATTAGATCATATTGTTTCCGTGAGCTAGTAAGATTTTTTGTAAAAAGTGAAGGATATAGTCTCCGTTCCCTATATAGTTAGATCATGTTGGAAAAAGTATGCATTAGTACATTTGAATGTACTAAGTGTGCAATGCATATGAACTCATTAAACCTGCATTCAACGTTAGAGAACAAGGGCACATATATAGAAAGAAGCATATAAGAAAGAATAAAATATCAATATGCCATGAAATCCATGATGCATGGATGCAAAAATACTTTATACATAAGGAGGATGGGATCTTAACTGTATAAGACCAAGTGAGCAATAGCTTCGAACCCTATCATCTTCCCTACAATGGATAAAAGGTGACGTACTTGTCAAAGGTAAATCAATTAATATTCATCATCCCTTAAAGGGGCATAAACATAAACCTATGCTAGGCACATAGTTTTGAAAAAGGAGTAAGGACCCTTGGCAATAGCCCTCCCTATCTCCAACCTCAAGAAAGGAGTAAAGACCCTTGGCAATAGCCCTCCCAGTCTCCAACTTCATTCGGCGCTAAGTCATCATCCCACGGGAATACATCTACTTATACGTTCTTGTAAAAGAGTCATAAGTCTCGTCAAAATATAACAATGCATACTTAGGCTTAAAGGTCAAATCATATTTCATAATCATTCATACTTGGTCTTAAAAGCCAAACATACTTGATACTCATGTATACTTGGGCTAAAAAGCTAAATCATACTTCATGTTATACTTTCATGCATAAGAATATGTCCTTCATCACAGTGGTGTAAACACCCATGATTGCTCAAAGATCTATATCATAGACATTATGTGATCACATTTTTGTCATACCCATACTTTGCATGAAAACATAGACATCGTCATAATTGGGACTTAGCCCACATCATAAACTTCATGAAAACCATAGTTCATGCATACATCTTCCATGAATGATATGAGAATAACATAGGCAATAGAGATTCATACTTAAATCAATAATATAATAAGAAATTCAAGTAACTCCATAAGTAAATTCACATTTAATCATAATTTAAGTAACCCATGCTTAAATCAAACTTTAGAGGGACATGCATATTGAAATTTTCATAACATCAATGCTATTCAATATATTAGGGCTTAAATCAATTTAAAAATTATAAGGCCTCACTTATGAGGAGTATAAAGAATGCAAAAAAAAAGCTTTGGAACTTTTTGGACTATTAGCTTCTACGAGGGTGTTTTACGAGTCGTAAATCATTGCATGACCCATTAGTTGGTTCACAGAACCTAGGGAAGATTGGTGATATTGGCAACTTTCAGGGTTCAATCTATGACTCATCAGATGACCCAAAAATCTTTTACGAGTCGCTGATCGAATCATGGAATGTAAATCAGAGAAGGGTCTTTGAAATTTTGAAAATCAACTAGATGAAACCCCTATCAACAACCCATAGAATAGACTACGTCCTGTAAATAGGGTCTCGTAGTCTTATTCGGCCACATTTTAAAAGGGGCAGTTTTGCATTTCTCAATATTTTATGCCAATACTACACCGTTTTGACCTCCAATGGACCTTTTATCAACCCTTTTATCCCTAATAACTCTTATTTGTCCTCATTCTAAAAATACCCTAAGTCCTAATTCCTCTCAAAATACTCCCAAGTCTTGAAGCTTTCAAGAAGAAGGAAACAAGCTAGGGTTTTGGTTTCTTCACTTCCAAATTTAATTTTCTCTTCATTAAGTTGACAAGGTATATGAGTTTTGATTGTTGAGACCTTCCCTCCACAAGCTCAACCATTCCTTTTTTCGTTTGTGATTTTCTCAAAGTTATGGTAATACATGATGATTTTAAGAACTCATTCTTATAATGATAATATGAAGCGTCCTATGATGGTTATCCTAATACATTATAATGTTATGCAATATTATATGAAAACTATGATTATTATGTGAGGGTTTGATGGTTCCCTAATAAAGTTTTATCATGTTGATTTTATTTTGAATAATGTTCAAGGGTTTTATTATACTTCTTTCATGGAATTTAATTATGAATTAGATGATTTCAAACTTGTGTATATGTATCCACGATGAATTGATTTAAAGATGCATGCCATGTCTCAAGTCATACTTACCTTGTCGCAAGACATGTATGATAAGCATGTTAAGACTAACAAAGGGGCGAACAAATATGCTATGAGCTAATGAGCATGATATGAATGGCAAGAATTATGTGAAGCTCTAACTTTGATGTTACAAGTTATTATTAATGAGCTACTCCAAGAATGATACTAAAATATTTTGAGACTATGCATAAGATAACTATGATTATGTTTCAAGTATTACGGGGTATTGTGGCCTCGCACTGAGAGGACCTTGACAGTCTTCCATGGTCCCGTAACTTGTCCCACCATAGGCTTATGACATTAATTCCCTATGTAGGCTTGTACCTACCAAAACGGTAATTCCTTAAGGTATGAATATTTGTTGAACCTACTAAAAAGGATATGCCATAAGATAAAAGAAAAGATGTGAAACCCACCAAAAAGGCTATGCCGTAAGGTGGTGGCACTTTCTGAAAAGGCCATTCCATAACGATAGTATTAGGTCTAACTTGGCAAAGTAGACTGCACATTGTCTAATATAGAGTGAACATCAGGATTCCAAGTAGTAGCTTTGTCACGATCCAAGCCTAGGGCTTATACATGATACGACAAATGGGAACTCGAAGGGACCCCAAACAAGCCTCTTAACATATCCTTAATACATCCTTGGTTGCAAAAGCAAAATAAACAAGGACAAGGGATATATATAAGGGAAGCGGGACTATGGGAAGTCTTGATATTTATAAAGCATAAAAGAGTCAAAGCTCAAGCATAAGTACATCAATTGTTCCAACAACACCTCTAACATAGAGTGGAGCGGGGGACAAGACACTTTTCGGGCTCACCCTTATAATATCAAGTGTTCATCACAAAGACACATCATACAGTAAGAGTAACATAGCTAGTGTCCCCGAATTTGAGGACTCACCAAAGCTTATCTTCCAAAATGCCAAAACTAGCCGCGTGGAGGATGATTGAGAGGGGCTCCATTTCCTACATGGTAACATCATATAGGCATAGAGTATGCATTAGTATGTTTGAATGTACTAAGTGTTTAGAATACAATGCAACAAGACATAAGCCAATATAATCAAAATACATAATCACAAGCAATAGATAAGCATAATATCTATATGGCATGCATGATCAATGCTTGAAGTAAAACATGCTTGTAAATCATATATTTGTAAAGAATATGATACATGTGTTGGAAGAGACCATATTCTAGACTAAGTCAACCATTACTTGGAAACCATGACATGTCACCCCCTCGGTGAGGTGGTTTAGGTATCTATCCCTCAACATGGTAGTATGGGCATGTCACCCCCAACAAGGTGTCGAGGTACCTACCCATCAATGTTGTAGTATGGGCATGTCACCCCCCAACAAGTTAGTCGAGGTATCTATCCCTCAACGTGGTAATATGGGCATTTCACCCCCGAACAAGGTGGTCAAGGTATCTACCCCTCAACGTGGTAGTATGGGCATGTCACCCCCCAACAAAGTGTGATCAACTTGCGGCACTATAAATACTTTTCATGAATTTAATACATATATATACAATCACTTAATCATCATAAGGTCACTTGACTTATAAACCATGTAGTAGTTCATCAATAACTTGAGAGTCCTTGTCAAAACATTTTGTCAAACACTTGGTTGGTGTGTAACGCTAGTTTCAAATGATGCAATTTAAGAGTGAAATAATATGAGAAAACACAATATAAAACATCCCACCAAAATATAGTAAAACACTCATGTAAGATACTTTGAAATCTATCATCAAATCTCATAACAAATCATAGTTTCATAGCTCAAGACATGCATAGTCTCATTAGACAAAACCAATTCGTAATATAAGTTTGAGATAGATAAACATGCACATTCAGTCAAATATTTCATAAAATCCAACATAATTTGCAATCAAAAACCATTATAAAAAATACCCATCGAAGAAACTTGAAACCATACAATTTTCATGAAAAGGGAGATTGGGCTCCATGGGTGGAAGGACCTAATGGATCAAACCCATATACCTTAAACTTGGGTTTCCTTGATGTAGACTTGAATGTAACTTGAAGCTTGAATAGAGTTCTTGAGATTTGGAATTAAGCTTGGGATACTTGAATTTGGATGAAATATTCGGTTAAATGTTAGAGAGGGCTTCGATAGGGTCTTGAGTGGCACAGAGTTGGAAAAAGGCTAAGTATGGGTGTTTTCACGCATAAGTGGGCATGAGGCTATGACCCCAAGGCCCTTGGGCTGAAATAGAAAGTCAGGAAAAATTGTACTGGTCCGCGTCACCGACGCAATGCGAAGCATCGCGAATGGCACTCCAACACTTATTTACGCCCCTGACGCATTGCGGCCAGGGAACGGATGGATAATGGAATTCAAATTTTTGCAAAAATTATTTTTTGCTACGAGTCCTCTAAAATTGGGATCATACCCATCGCCCACTCAATGTTTCCCCCAGATCACAAATGTGAAGTCAGATTTTTGATATCGTATATGGATTGTGAGATATATGGAAATTATGATTATGGACATTTCCAAAGAACATTTATGGGACATTTCTATATCTACCCCTTGGAATATTCTTACCCGAATGTCAAAGAAACATATATAAGAGAAGTAATCATGAAGATTTTAGCCCAACATGAATATAACAAACAAATTTAAACATCATGTCCAAAATCTCAACATGAACGTCAAAAATCACCATAAAGTTATTACCATGATCATGAATGCATGTAAGATGACATAAGGGATGAAATTTAGGACTTGAAAAATCATATAGGGGAAGTTGACTAGAGTTGAAGAGATAGGGATATCTCTTTCTCATGTCGCCTCGGCTTCCGATATTGTACTTTAAACTTTTTGGTTCCTCCAAAAGACCTTGAAGGAAGCTACATCTTTGTTTCTACACTTCTTCACTTGTCTATCCAAAGTTTCCACCAGGACCTTCCCATAAGTCAAATTATCTTCTACAACACCCAGAGCATCCAAAGGCACTATAGCATTAGGGTCACCCACACACTTTCTAAACATGGACACATGGAAAACCGAATGAACCATGTCCATCTCCATAAGCAACTTCAACTCATATTAAACCTTACCAATCCTCCTTAAGACTTTTTAAGGACCCAAAAATCTTAGGCTTAATTTCCTTGCCAGATCGAACCACACCCTTCATGGGCGAGACTTTCAAGTAAACCCAATCATCAACCTTAAACTCAAGATCTCTTCTCCTCATATAAGAGTAGGACTTGTCTACTTGGGATATTTTCAATCTTTCCCTAATCATTCTCACCTTTTCCAAGGCTTCTATGACTAAATCCGGACCTAGCAAGGCCATCTACCCCACTTCAAACCACCCAACTGGGGATCTATAACGCCTACCATAAAAAGCTTCAAGGGAGCCATACAAATGCTTGAGTGGTAGATATTGATGTATGCAAACTCAATGAGTGGAAGATGTTCATACCAATTACGAAACTCTAAAATACAACCTCTAAGAATATCCTCAAGATTTGGATAGTCCCCTCGGCTTTGCCATCCATTTGAGGGTGAATGGTCATGCTAAGCTTAACCTTGGTACCAAGACCTCTTTAGAAAGACCTCCATAAGTGAGAAGTGAATTGAGCACCATGATCCGAAATGATAGACAAGGGTACCCCATGCAATCTAGCTAACACATGTGTATAAAACTTGGCATAATCTTTGGCACCATAAGTAGTTTTGACCGGTAAGAAGTAAGTCAAATTTGTCATTTTATCCACAACAACCCAAATAGAATCAAAATGTCTTCTAGTCTTAGGCAACCCAACCATAAAATCCATGTTGATTTCTTCCCACTTCCAATTAGGAATCTCTATATCTTGGGCAAGGCCACCTGACCTTTGATGTTCGACTTTCACTTGTTGGCAATAATGACATCTAGATATAAACTTGGCAATGTCTCTCCCCCCTCAATATTTGTAACACCACCCTCAAGTGATCCACGTGCTCCTCCTCATTATGGGAAAAAATCAAGATATCATCAATAAAAACTACCACAAACAAGTCAAGGTAGGGTTTAAAAACCTTATTCATAAGATCCATAAATATAATCGGTGCATTAGCCAACCCAAATGACATAACCACAAACTGAAAGTGTCCATACATAGTCTAGAAAGCCATCTTGGGAATGTCACACTCCCTCACTTTCACTTGGTCATAGCTGGACCAAAAATCAATCTTAGAGAAGTAACTAGCCCCTTGAAGTTTATCAAAAAATTCATCAATCCATAGTAGAGGGTACTTGTTCTTTATGGTGACTCTATTATGTTGCCAATAATCAATGCTTATTCTAAGAGAACTATCCTTTTTCTTCACAAACAACACTGGTGCATCCCAAGGTGACTTTGTAGGCCTTATAAAACCCTTCTCCAACAAATCCCTCAATTGCTCCTTCAATATCATCAACTTCACCGGGGCTATACAGTAAAGGGGAATAAAGATGGTTTGAGTATCGGAAAGAAGGTCTATACCAAAGTCTATTTCCCTTTCGGGAAGAACACTTCGAAGCTCATCAGGAAAGACATCAACAAACTCATTAACCATCGGAACCGACTCAATAGGAAGGACTTCGGACTCAATAGCCCTAACCCTCACAAGAAGATAGAGACAACCCTTAGAAATAAACTTTTGGGTTTTAAGGCAAGAAATGAATCTGCCCTTGACCACCACATCACGACATTCCCACTCAAGGATGGGCTCATTTGAGAATTAGAATTTAACCCTATGGGTTCTATAATCAATAGAAGCATGGGTTCTGTAATCAATAGAAGCATAATACGCATGCAACCAATCCATCCCAAGAATGACATCAAAATCCTCCATATCTAATTCAACAAAATCACAAGGAAAGATTTTAAGCAAGAAGAACGCAGGACAATTTCTATAGACCCTTTTAGCAACAACGAACTCACTAACGGTGGTAGACACTTCATAAGGTTCACACAACAATTAAGGACTGACATGAAGCTTTTTGGCAACAAAAGGAGTAATAAAAAAAAGAGTCGCACCTAGGTCTATCAAATACACATCAACATGAAAAACCTTTAATATATCGGTGACGACATTGGGCACCTCATCTACCCCTTGTCTCCCTTGAAGAGAATAAAATCTATTTTGCCTTGGAACAACCCCTTGTTGGTCTCCTCTCTCCTTTTGACCTGTATTTGCACCCTTTTCCTTGTGGATGACCATCTCTATCTTTGTTGTGAGCATGAGGACAATAAATCTCCTTATTACCCACTTCTCCACAACCATAGAAAGTATTAGAGTTCTTTAAACATGGGCCTTTATAGCTTCTACCACATCTTTGGCACATAGGGTTAGGCACTACACCACCACTACCTTGGACCCTTGGGTTATCATTAACAAACCTTCTATTAGGAGCATTGGAAGACTCTTGGCCTTGGAACCTATGGCCTTGGAACCTGTGGCCTTGAGGAAACTGACCACCCTTGGAATTTTGGAATCTACCTTCAAAACGAGCCCTCTTGGACTCACTACTTCTTCTCTTCCTAAGCTTTTCCCCCTCTAGTTGCTCGACATATGTCATGAGGTGGGAAAAATCCATATCACCTATTAGCATGGTGGTATGATACTCTTCATTAAACAAGTTGGACATACCTAACACAAATTTTTCATCCTTGATCTCGGCTCGGCAACCAATTGTAGGGATTACTTTGATAGTTGGTTGAACTTGAGTACTCCCTCACACTCATGGAACCTTGCTTAAGGTTCATAAATTCCATCATCTCAGCCTCCTTTAGTTCGATAGGAAAGAATCTGTTGATATATGCCGCTTTGAACTCTTCCCAAAGGATAACATTATCATTCCCCTTCTCCATCTTCCGTTGAGTAAACCAAATTTGAGCCACCCCTTTGAGTTGGCAGGCTGCCAACTTCGCTTTTTCCTTCAAATTAACCTCCATAATGAACAATATCTTATACACCTCATCAATGAATTCTTGGGGATCATCATCCACCTTGGACCCTTGGAACTTTGATGGATTCATCTTAGTAAAATCCCTCACCCTTGAGGCTGGAGTAGGAGCATAAGGAGCTTGGGCCCGTTGGTTGATTTGGTTGGTCATAACATGAGCCAACATGATGATAGCATCTCAGAACTCATCACGGCCCACTCCCCCATCTTGAGGAGCTTGAGGAGCGGGAGGGGCCGGTTGCTCCTAAGGTGAATGGGCTCTCCTTAGTATTCCTCTTGGAATAGGCATGATCTAGAATATCAAAGAACATTCATTAGAGGAAAATACTTACCTTAACTTCTATAGCATGACATAACTCATAAAGAAGGGGAACATTTCCTAGAATGCCTTGTAGCCTCTTACTTATAGTTGTGGTGCACTTCACAACCTTGAACAAGACTCTAATCGATGCAGTGTGCTGGATTCTGAGGACTATTAACAACCTAATGCTCTAATACAAAGTTTGTCATGACCCAACCCTAGGTCCTAAATGTGACATGGCGAATAGAAACTCGAATGAACTCCAACCAAGCCTCTTAGCATATCATTCACATATTCTTGATCGTGGAAGAAAAATAAATAAAAACAAGAGATGTATATAATGGAAGCAGGACTATGGGAAGTTTTGATATTTATAAAGCATAAAAGAGTCAAACCTAATGTATAAGTACATCAATTGTTCCAACAATGCCTCTAACATAGATTAGATCGGGGGCCAAGAAACTTTTCAGGATCACCCTCATAGTACCAAGTTTTCATCATAAAGAGACATTATATAGTAAGAGTAGCATAGCTAGTGTCCCCAAACTTGAGGACTCGCCAAAGTTTATCTTCTGAAATGCCAAAACTAGCCACATGGAGGATGATCAAGAGGGGATCCCATTCCTACATGGTAACATGATGTAGGCATAGAGTATGCGTTAGTATGTTTGAATGTACTAAGTATGTAAGATATAATGCAACAAGACATGAGCCAATATAGTTGAAATGCATAATCATAAGCAATGGATGATTGTAATATCAATATGGCATGCATGATCAATGCTTGAAGTAAAACATGCTTGTAAATCATATAACTAATAGAGAAAATAAGACATGTATGGGGAGAGACAATAATCATAGACCAAACAAACTATTACTTAGAATTCGTGGCATGTCACCCCCTTGATGAGGTCGCCGAGGTATCTACCTCTCAACATGGTAGTATGGACAAGGTGTGGTCACTTACAACATCAATAAATATATGTACAATCCCTTAATCGTCATAAAGTCACTTGACTTATAAACCATGTAGCAGTTCATCAATAACTTAAGAATCCTTTTCAAGACATTTTGTTAAACACTTGGTTGATGTGTAATGTTAGTTTTAAATCATGCAATATAAGAGTGAAATAAAATAAGAAAATTTAATGTAATTCATCCCATCAACATATAGTAAAAATCTCATGTAAGATACCTTGAAATCCATCATCAAATCTCATAATAGATCAGAGTTTCATAGCTCAAAACACGCATAGTCTCAATAGACAAAACCAATTCATAGTATAAGCTTAAGATAGATAAACATGCATGTTCAATCAACATTTCATTAATTCCCAATTTAATTTGTAATCAAAATCTCTTATAAAAGATACCCTTAGAAGATACAACTTGGAAACATGCAATTTTCATAAAATGGGAGAATGGGCTCCATGGTTGGAAGGAGCCAATGGATGAAACCCACATACTTTAAACTTGGGTTTTCTTGATGTAGACTTGAAGGTACATTGAACCTTGAATGGAGTTCTTATGACCCAAAATTAAGCCTGGGACACTTAAATTTGGATGAAATATTTGGTTAAGTGTAGAAGAGGGTTTTCAAAAGGTCTTGAGTGGTATAGAATTGAAAAATGGCTGAGTATGGATGTTTTCATGCATAAGTGGGCATGGGGATATGATCCTAAGGCCCTTGGGCCAAAATAGAAAGTCAGGAAAAACTATACTGGTCCGTGTCACTGGCGGTGTGTAGTCCCATCACGAAGGGCACTCCAACACTAATCTGCGCCCCTAGCGCATTGCGGCCAGGGCACAAATGACTACTGGAATTTGAATTTTTGTTAACATTATTTTTTTATATAGGTTATCTAAAATTTCCCTCTCAATTTCATCCCATATCAAGAATACGAAGTTGGATTTTTGATATCATCCATGGATTTTGAGATATATGAAAATTACAATTATGAGCATTTTTGAAGCACATTTTCGGGGTACTTTTGGGGTGTTTCAAGCTTATTTGGTCTTATATGTCAATTATGGTGTATGATTTGATAATTTTTCATGCATTTCCCTTTAGGCAATTGTGTCTCATGACATATTGAGCCTACGTCCATTATTTATGATGTCACAGTTTGATCACTTATGATTTATGTTCTTTGCTGCATTTGCACCCATCATACTTTGTATATACAAAGGACTAATACATGCTTTTTTCTTGTGTGATCTAACCATGTAGGAACCAGAGCTCCTTACTATCCTCCTCCTCCACGCGGCTAAACGCTCCATTTGAAGATTGTTGGGAGAGTCCTCCACATCCGGGGATAAGAATCCACTTACTTTCTTGTGTTGTTTAGACTTATTTACTTTTGGATACTATCTATTGAGAGTGCACCCTGGAGATGTCTTGGCCCCCGTCCTGTTCATTATTAGAGGAGTTGTTGGATATCGTGATGGTTATGCATGAATGATCTTGACTCCTTCCGCTTTTATGTTACAAAAGGCAACTCTTAGTCCCATATCCCCATTTTATGTTAAATGCTTGATGATGGTTATGAGATGGAAGTCCCAAGTCTCTAACTGCTCTCATAGCGTGAGTCATACTTCACCCCACCTCCCCCTTTAGAAATTATTTGCTATGTTATCCATGTATATACTCTTTCCCACAATATCCTAATAGCGTTAGTCAAAAGTTCCATTTCTTTTAGAAGTTAAGTGCTATATGTTTTTGCTCTTTTATGCTTCCGTTAAACCTAGGATGTGCTTTGCATGAACAAGCGGGTTGCTTGGGGTCCCTTTGGGTTCCCATTTGTCGTGTCACATCTAGGGCCTTTGCTTAGGGTGTGAAAAATCTTTGTATCAGAGCATTAGGTTTATAAATGGTCCTCAGAAATCCAATACACTGCGTCGAGTAGAGTCTTTTTCATGGGGTTGAAGCATACCACAAATATGAATGAGAGGCTATGAGGCGTTTTAGGAAATGGTTCACTTCTTCATTCTCTACTCCGTTCTTTAGATTTTACATGAGATTGTGTATCTCTAATGATCAGCCTTTTGCCTTTTTTAGACATGCTGCCAAGATGAATGACACAAAGAGCTTCTAACCCAATTGATGAACCGGCTTTTCTGGCCCCACACGCTCCCCCAGTGAAAGGAGAAGGAGTTACCCACGTTGAGTGTCGGAATATGTTAACCTTTTTTGCAAGGGCCATGGCCAATCAAGGAGCTTAAACTCCTTATTCTCCTATACTAGCCTCAAGGGTAAGGGATTTCACAAGGATGAATCCCTCGGAAATCAATTGCTCAAAGGTAGAGGAAGACCCCCAAGAATTCATCGATGAAGTGTATAAAGTTTTGGCTATAATAGGGGAAAGTTTAGAGGAGAAAGAGGAGATAATGGCCTACCAACTCAAGGGACTTACTCATATATGGTATAATCAATGTAAGATGGAGAGGGCAGATGATGAGCCCATTCTA
>JAOTQR010080636.1:0-11287 GCA_025774065.1 Solanum ossicruentum | reverse complement strand
CCTACCAACTCAAGGGACTTACTCATATATGGTATAATCAATGTAAGATGGAGAGGGCAGATGATGAGCCCATTCTATGGGAGGAATTCAAAGTTTCTTTCCTTGATCGCTTCATCCCAATTGAGCTAAGAGAAGAAAAGTTGATGGATTTCGTGAATCTTAGACAAGGGTCTATGGGCATGACGGAGTATTCCCTTAAGTTTAGCAACCTCTCCAAGTTCTCTCCTCACTTGGTTGTCGACTCTTCCGAGCAAGAATGCACAAGTTTGAGTTAGATGTATCTGACTTGATCAATGAAGAGTACCACGCTGCCATGCTCATTGGGGATCTGGATATATCATGACTTATGACATATGCCAAAGAACTTGAGGGGTGAAACTTAGGAAGAGAAGGTGGAGTCAAAGAGGCCTTGACTTGACCGCTAATTACAAGGTGCTAAAGATGGCCATTTCCAACAAGGCCATAAATTCAAAGGTCTAGGGACCTTCATTGTCCAAGGACAAAGGTTCATAAATAATAGGGTGCTCAACCCAAACGCTTAATGAGGAAATAGTGGAATGGCTCATCCTAAGTGCCCAAAATTTTGAAGGAATCATACTGGCACACGTTGGAGGAATATGGGTGCTTTCTTCGGTTATGGAAAAATGGGTCACAAGATTGCGCAGTGTCCAAACAAGGGTAGTAATAGACATCCTCAATGGAAAGATAACCATGGTGATCAAAGGGAACAAGATAGTCTACAAGGAGGTGCTCCTCGACACAACCAGTTCTATGTTCTTCAAGGGAGACAAGGGGATGATGAGGTGCCCGATATTGTTACCGGTATGTTAAAAATTTACAGTCTTGATGTATATGCTTTATTGGATCTAGGTACAACTCTTTATTTCATTACTCCATTTACTATTAACCGGCTTCATGTGTGTCCTGAATTGCTATGTGAACCCTTTGACGTTTCCACCCTCGTTGGTGAGTCCATTCTTTCTTAAAAGGTCTATAAGGTTTGTCCTATGTCTATATCGCATAAAGTTTTTCCTTGTGATTTTGTTGAACTCGATATGGTAGATATTGACATCATTCTTGGGAAGGATTGGTTACATGCATATCATGCTACTATCGATTGTAGGGCCCGTAAGGTTAGATTCCAAATCCCTAATGATCTCATCCTGGTATGGGAAGGTCGTTGTATACCAAAAGGATACACAAGTGAAGCGAGCGGTCCTCTTCTCTTTTTGTTTGGTCAAGGGTAGATTCATCTAAGGCTCAAAAGTTGATTCTAAATTCTACATTATAATCTTGTACAGGTTAGGGATGCTGAGTCTAAGGTCCCTCCTATTGAGTCGGTCCCGGTCGCCAATGAGCTTCTTGATGGCTTCCTCGATGAACTTCTCAGTGTCCCTAATGAAAGGGAGATAGATATCCTCCAGATGCTCAACCCATTTCTGTCCTTCCCTATCAAATAGCCTTGGCGGAGTTGAAAGAATTAAAGGAGCAATTAAAAGATTTGTTAGAAAAGTGTTTCATAATGCCTAGTAAGTCACCTTGGGGTGCACAGGTATTGTTTGTAAGAAAGAAAGATGGTTCACTTAAAATGTTGCATTTACTACCAGCAACTCAATAAGGTCATTGTATAGAACAAGTATCCACTGCCAAGAATCGATGTCCTATTTGATCAATTGCAAGGAGCAAGCCACTTCTCAAAGATTGACCTTCGGTCTGAGTATCATCAAATGAGGGTAAGTGGAACAACCCCAAAAAGTGCTCGAAAATGTGCCTCAGAATACATGGAATTTTAGTTTCCATGTATCTCAAAATCCATTGTTTATTTCAAAAATCTAAATTCATATTCTTGTTCAGCGGTAAAAATTAGGGGGAGAAGGGTCTAACAAAGATTTTAGAGCAATCATATCAAAATTCGAAAAATGAGATTTCTAGAATAATGTACGTGATGCTGGCGCGATGCGCTAGTGTTCTTTTTCTGTGTAATTTTTTTGGCTTCATTCCAAGACTTCTAAGTCTTGGGTCTAAGTGTTCCTAAACATGTGTTTTACCCATACTTAGCCTTATTTTACCCTCATATCATCCTAAACATTTCCCAATACTCACTCAAATACTTAGCCACATTTTCACTCCCAAAATTCATGTCCTAAGCCCTCATCCCAAGCTAAGGTTCTCTTTCAAGGTTCTTCTTCAAGCTTCAAGTCTCCATATCTAATCTTACCAAGTTCATCTCAAGATAAGAAACGCGGGTTTCTTTTATGGGTTCCTTTCACCAATGATACCCTAACCTCCTTTTACTCAAATTGCATGATTTAAAGTTGATTTACAAATGAGTCTTGCTTATTAGGAAATTCAATGCACACTATGTAAAAGCTATGTAAAGTTGTGACTGTTTTGCTATGTTTTGAGCTATAAATCTTTAATCAATTGTAAAATTTGAGGAGGGAGTTTTATGTATGTTGCTTGAGGGTGTTGCAAGGTGTTGACTGATGCTTTTACAATGGATTTTCTTGAATGATTTCATCTCCATATTTCATGATTTTATACTAGCATTACACACCCTCTATGTTTTTGATAAAATGTCCGGATGTGGATTCCTGAGAAGTTGAAGGTCCAAAGCATGAGATATGATATGATTGACTATATGATGATGAATTGAGCTTATGTATATGATATACTCTATATAAAGTGTTGCATTAGACCATTCCCAATCTGGGGGGGATAAGAGCTCGGGTAACCATGTTGGGGGTTTGTACTCATCAACTATGTGAGGGGTTTGTATGTCGCCACCGTGGTGATAAGGTGTGATTATCATCAACCATATGAGGGGTTTGTACCATACAACCACCAAGGGGTTTGTACCTTGAAAATCTAGCTTGATCTCTTCTATACTTATGATATCCTATATGAGTATGAGTTACTTAAGCATTGACCACATATGCCATATTGTTATATTATGCCTATTGCCTATTGTTATGAATTTTGATTATGATGCCTATCTCTTGTTGCATTGCATCATACATACTTAGTACATTCAAATGTACTAACGCATACTCTTGCCTACATAATATCACCATGTACGGATTGAAGCCCAAGTCTATCATGCTCTTTCTCCACGTGGCTAGTTTTGTACTACTCAAGATAGTTGGTGATTCCTCCACTTCAGGGACCTTAGTCTATGTTGCTCTTATTATGTATGGATACATCTTTCTTTATGTTCTATTTTGACTATGAGGGTGAGCCCAGTTACTTGTCTTGGTCCCTACTAAGTTTTATGTAGTAGAGATGTTGTTGGACAAGATATGTATCTATGTTATGATCCTTAACTCTTTCGTCTCTTGATTATGATGCTATGCAAGCTTTTCCATAGTCCCTTGCCCTTGTTTTCCAAACTTTTGCATATTACTTAAGTATTAAATTCCCTCCTGTAATCCCAATTTCCCCTTGTTTATGTTTCTTGTATTGTTTTACATTGCTTCCGTGACCAAGGATGTGTAATGATATGCTAAGAGGCTTGTTTGGGGTTCCTTCGGGTTCCCCATTATGTCTAGTCCCTAGGCTTGGGTCATGACAGTAAGGGAGTGTGATATTCCCAAAATGGATTTCTGGATAAGATATGGGCATTTTTGAGTTCGTGATGATGTCTTTTGGCCTAACTAATGCTATGAAAATATTTATGGATCTCATGAATAGGGTTTTTAAACCCTACCTTGATATGTTTGTTGTGGTATTTATTGATGACATCTTGATTTACTCAAAAAAATAAAGAGGATTATGTAAAACATTTAAGGGTGGCGTTGTAGATATTGACGGAAGAAAGGCTCTTTGCAAAATTCAACAAATGTGAGTTTTGGTCGAAGGAGGTTTTCTTAATAGGTCATTTGGTGTTGTATGATGGGAATAAGGTGGACCCGAAAAAGATAGAGGTAACAAGAAATTGGCCTAGACCCTTACTCCGACAGATATTAGGAGCTTCTTAGGTTTGGCTGATTACTACTGAAGGTTTGTGAATGGTTTCTCCTCAATTTCTTCTCTGTTGTCAAAATTAAACCAAAAGAAGGTAAAATTTGTATGGACTGATCAATGTGAAAAAGAGATTTCAAACATTGAAGGAATATTTCGGCTCAACTGAAGGTGTTGGAGGGTTTCATGGTGTATTGTGATGCTTCAAGAATTAGATTAGGGTGTGTGTTCATGCAAAATGGTATGGTCATTGCCTATGCTTCTAGGCAACTAAAGGTACATGAGTGTAATTACCCCACCCACAATCTTGAAATAGCGACCGTGGTATTGGCCTTGAAGATATGGTATCACTGTTTTTATGGGGTTCATGTAGATATGTTCACTGACCATAAGAGCCTCCAATATGTGTTCACCCTAAGAGATTTAAATCTTGAGGAAAGAAGGTGGCTAGATGAAATGACCCCAAAAATTACCCGAAAATGTGCCTTGAAAGTGCCCCAAATCGTAATTTCTGTATATCTCAAAATCTCTGCGTGATATCGAAATTCCAACTTCATATTCTTGTTCAAGGGGAATATTGAGTGGGAGATGGGTCTAAACCCGATTTGAGAGTAAACAAATCACAATTTCAATTTTCCAAAATGCATTTGTAGAGAGGGTTTGCACCCCTGGCGAGACGTGCCTTGGGCATGACCTAGTGTTAAATTTGCCTAGTCTTTTTGTATTCCAGTCCAAGGCTTTTGGGTCTTGGTCTTAAGCCTCCCTATACATGAAAATACCTATACTTAACTATATTTTACCTTCATATCATACAAGACATTCCCCAATACTCACTCAAACACTTAGACATATATTTCACCTCAAAATCAAGTGTCCAAATCTCTCTTGGATCTTAAGGAATTCACTCAAGCTTCAAGTCTCCATCAACATCTTCATCAAGGAATTGTCCAAAGTCAAGGTAAGTCGGTTTCAACAATTGGGTCCTTTCACCCATGGTGCCCAAGCTTCCTTTTTACCTGAATTACATGATTTAAAGTTGATTTACTCATGGGTCTTACGTATTATAAATTTCACTACACACTATGTTGGGGTTTCATGAAATAATGACCATTTTAGCATGTTTTGAGCTATGAATATAAGGGCTATTATGAGATTTAACGAAGGGTTTTGATGTATATTGTTTGATGGTGTTACCAAGCATTGATGGATGGTTTTAGATTGAGTTTTACTGCATGATTTCACTCTTGAATTGCATGGTTTTACACTAGCATTACACACCCACCAAGTGTTTCATAAAATGTCTGGTTATTGATTCTTCAGCTCTTGAAGGCCATATGCATGACATACAAGCTAAGTGACTTTATGATTATGAAAGTAAAGTAATATTATAATTATTTTTCTTGAAAATTATCCCTCGGGTTGCATGTTGACCATATCATGCTAAGGGGTTGATACCTTGACCACTATGATGCAGGGTGTGATGTCCATCTTCCGATTGAGGGGTATATACCTTGATCACACTCCAAGGGGTGCTAAGCCTTAGATTCCAAGTACAAGTTTTCTTGGTGTATGATGATGGTCTCTTCTTATATTGTTATTATGGTGACTATTACTCATACTTGTACATTTCGATTATGTTACCTATCGGTTGTTGCATTGCATCCTACATACTTAGTACATTCAAATATACTAATGTATACTTTATGCCTAAATGATGATACCATGTAGGAGCTGGAGCTCCATTTGGTCATCCTCCTCCTCCACATGGCTAGTAATATCTATTCCAGCTAGTTTGTGAATCCTTTATTATGAGGAAAATGTCTTTGATCTTATGCTATGTATTAAGACTTTCTCTTTCTTTGATGTATGTTGACTATGAGGGTGAGCCTGGTTACTTGTCTTGGCCCCGCTAAGTATCTATGTAGTGGAGGTGTTATTGGACATGATGCGTATTTATGCTATCAGCTTTGACTCTCTTGTCTCCTAGCCCTTTTTCCCTTATTTCTGTATTTTTCTGACGCTATTCAATTGCCTCCGTGACCAAGGATGTGTAATGATATGCTATGTGACTTGTTTGGGGTTCCTTTGGGTTCCCCATTCGCCGGTCACAACTAGGCCCTAGTCTTAGGTCATGACAAAGATGGTATCAGAGCACTAGATTGTTAGGTCAGGGTGTCTGACACACCGCATTGATTAGAGTTTTATTCATGGTTGTGAAGCTTGCCATGACTATGGTTAGGAGACTATGAGGCATTTTAGGAAATGTTTCAGTTCTTCATGATCTATGTCGTGCTATAGAGTTAGGTCCACTAGGGTTTACTACTAGTTCCTAACTCTTACATTTCAGGATATATCTCAAGCTACTCAGGACAGTGATATATCGAATGCAGAGGTTCGCAATACTTTATAGGTATTGTCCAAAATGGTGACAAAATTGACAGCTAAACTCAATCAACAAGTAAGTGCTCCTGAGACTTCAAATGGTAAGAGAAAGTGTAGTGAGGCCAAGAGGGCCTGTTTTGAAGGAAAGTTCCAAAGACTCAAAGAAAAAGGTGATGCTATGTGTCCAACATATGGTAAGGTGCATAGAGGCCCATGTTTGAGGGGCACCAACGCTTGCTTTAGTTGTGGTGAAGAGGGGCATAAGAGGAAGGATTGTCCTCGTAAACACAATAAGTGTAAAGGGGCCAATGATAGGGTGGCTCATCTTAGATACGTAAAATGTTGGAGGAATCATAGTGGCGCATGTTGGAGGAACACAAGTCCATGGGTGAGGTGAGATGGGCCACAAAATTCCAAATTGTCCATATGCTCACAACAAAGGTAAGGATGGCCAACCACGAGTGCAAGGTGGTCATGTCAATCAAGGGAGGGTAGGAAGAGATGAGGTGCCCAGTGATGCTACTGGTAAGTTAGAGATTTCCATTGATTTTATTTTGCATGCTTTGATGGTTCCGGAGGTCTCTATTCCTTCCATTATTCCTTTTGTTGCTAGTAAGATACATGTGTGTCCTGAATAGTTATATGAATCCATTGTTGCTAGAAGGGTCTAGGGGTTTCCCATATTCTTATCGTATGGAGTCTTGTCTTGTGATCTTGGTTGAACTTAGTTTGATGTGTTGGAGATCTTGGGGTGGTTTGGCTACTTGCATATAATGCTTCCAATGAGTGTAGTACCCGTAAGGTTGTAATGTCATGGTTAAGGATAGACGATCTATTTGGTCAACTACAATGCACCAGTCACTTCTTTAAAATTGATGTTTGGTTCGGGTTTTGTTCCCCAAGTGGGGATGAGGGTAGGTAATATCCCCAAGTGTCCTTTCAGACTAGGAGAGTGCATTTTGAGTATTGGTGGTGTTGTTTGGTAGACTTGTGCATCAGCTATGTTTATGAGTTGCATGAATAGTGTCTTAAAACCCTACCTAAACATATTTGTGGTGTCCTCTAGTGGGGAGCATTGATTTATTTAGAGCTTGTGAATTATTTTGGAGTAGTGTTGCAATTCTTGAGGGATGAGATATGGTTTGCTAATTATGATATGTGTTAATTAAGGATAACAAGAAGGTGGTTAGAACTCCTTAAGGATTATGATATGAGTGAGTTTCCCCCGGTAAGTCCAATGTTGTGGTCGATGCACTAAGTAGGGTGCCTATGGGTAGCCAAGAATATGTTGATAATGGTAGCAAAGAGGTAACTAAAGAGATCCATTAGTTAGCTAGGTTGGGAGTTTGGATAGAGGAATTTGAAAGTGGTAGGTAGTGTTCTTGATGGTTCCAAATGTTTGTTGATTGAGGAGGTCTAGTTAAGCTAGGCCTTGATTCTGCCCTATTAGAGTTGGAAGTTTTGGGTGGAAGGATGGTATGGTGGAGGTTGTCTCCCAAGGGGGAGATGGTGGTTTATGGTACCAAGTAGATTATGTTTGTTTAAAGTTGGCAATTGGGTTAAGGTTTGTAGGTCCTTATAAAGTGTTGAGTAGGATTGGTGAGGTTTCATACGAATGGGAATTGCCTATGGGTATGGATATGGTTCGTCCGGTTCTTCATGCTTCTAGGTTGAGAGGATACTTTGGTGACTCTAGTGCTATTGAACTCTTTGAGGTTTTGGAGGATAAGTTAGCTTAGGGTAAGGTCCCGGTAGAGGTATTGGGTGGATGGGTGGAGAAGTTAGTTGATAAGGATGTATTGTTCGTCAAGGCCCTTTAGAAAGAATTGTCTAGTCGAAAGCTTCTCTCAGGTAGCCGGAGCGGTAATGGAAAATGCAACATCCGTACCTGCAACTCTATTCAAGCTATGATAAAAAATCAAGTACTTTTTATGATTTTAAGTCTTATGTTTCATCCCCTATGTCATTGTATGCATTCATGTTCATGTTGACAAGTTCATGATGATTTTGACACTTATGTTGAGATTTTGAAAATGGTGTTTAAGTGTATTGTTGCATTCTTCTCAGGGCTGATTTCTTCATGACTACCCTTCTCATGTACATTTCTTTGGCATTCGGGGATGAGTGTTCCCAAGGGGGAGATCTTGAAGTGACCCCAAAAAGTACCCGAAAATGTGCTTCGGAAATTCCTGTAATTGTAATTTCCATATATCTCAAATCTGCGAGTGATATCAAAAATTTGATTTCATATTCATTTTCAGGGGGAAAAATTGAGTTGGGTATGGGTCTAAGCCTGGTTTTAGAGCAAATGAATCACAATTTAAATTTTCCAAAAATGAATTTTCTAGAGAGAGCTCGCACTCCTAGCGTGACGTGCCTTGGGCACGCCCCAGTGTTAAATTTGCCAAGTTTTTTTGTATTCTGGTCCAAGCCTTTTGGGTCTTGGACCAAAGCATCCCCATATTTTAAATACCTATACTTAGCCATATTTGAGCTTCATATCATGATAGACATTCCCTAATACTTACTCAAATACTTAGAAAAATATTTCACCTCAAAATCAAGTGTCCAAATCTCACCCGGATCTTATTGAATTCACTCAAGCTTCAAGTCTCCATTAACATCTCCACCAAGGAATTCTCCAAAGTCAAGGTATGTGGGTTTCAACCATTGTGTCCTCTCAGCCATGGTACCCAAGCTTCCTTTTTACCAAAATTGCATGATTAACAAGTTGATTTACTCATGGGTCTTACTTATTATGATTTTCACGGCACACTATGTTGGGGTTTCATGAAATTATGACTGATTTAGCATGTTTTGAGCTATGAATCTAAGACTTGCTGTGAGATTAAAATGAAGGCTTTTTCTTGTATATTATTTGAAGGTGTTACCAAGTATTGATGGGTGGTTTTACATTAAGTTTTACTACATGATTTCACTTTGGAATTGCATTGTTTTACACTAGCATTATACCCCCACCGAGTATTTGATACTGGAATCAATACCAAGACTGTTCATCAACATATCAGCATATGGCCGATTATTGATTCTTGAGTTGTTCAAGGACCTATGCATGGCATATGAGTTAAGTGACTTTATGATGATGAAAGTAAGGATATATTACGATGATTTGCTGAAAAGTATCCCTAGGGTTTCATGTTGACTATAACATGTTAAGGGGTCGATACCTTGGCTACTATGATGGAGGGTGTGAAGTCCATTAACCATGTTAAGGGGTTGATACCCTGACCACTATGACGGACGTTGTGAAGTCCATTAACCATGTTAATGGGTTGATACCTTTACCACTATGATGGAGGGTGTGAAGTCCATTAACCATGTTGAGGGGTTGATACCTCGACCACTATGATGGAGGGTGTGATGTCCATTGACCATGTGAAGGGGTTGATACCTTGAACACTACGATGAAGGGTGTGATGTCCATTAACAAGGTTGAGGGGTTGATACCTTGACCACTATGATAGAGGGTGTGAAGTCCATTAATAATGTTGAGCGGTTAATACCTTGACCACTATGATGGAGGGTGTGATGTCCATCTACTGATTGAGGGGTATATACCTTGATCACCCTCCAAAGCATCCTCCAAAGGGGTGCTAACCCTTGGATTCCAAGTACTAGTTTTCTTGGTCGATAATGATGTTCTCTTCTTACATATGTAATATGTTCTATATAAGCATGTTTTACTTCAAGCATCATTCATACAGGTGTCATTGTTATTATCCTATCTATTGATCATGATTATGCATTTCCATTATGTTGCCTATCCCTTGTTACATTGCATCTTACATACTTAGTACATTCAATGTATTAACATATACTCTATGCCTACATGACATTACCGTGTAGGTGCTGGAGCTCGATTTGGTCAGAATCCTCCTCCATGTGGCTAGTAATATCTAATTCAAGTTAGTTGGTGAATTCTCTATCATGAGGACAATGTTTTTGATCTTATGCTATGTATTAAGACTCTCTCCTTTTTTGATGTATGTGGACTATGAGTGTGAGCCCAGTTGCTTGTCTTAGCCCCTGTTAAGGATTTATGTAGTAGAGGTGTTGTTAGGCATGAATCATAATTATGCTATAAGCCTTGACTCTCTTGTCTATTAGCCCCTTTTCCTTTATTTCTATATTTTTCTAATGCTATTCAATTGCTTCCGCGACCAAGGATGTGTAATGATATGCTATGAGGCTTGTTTGGGTTTTTTCGGATTCCCCATTCGCCGGTCAGGACTAGGCCCTAGGCTTGGGTCGTGATAGAGATAGTATCAAAGCACTAGGTTGTTAGGTCATCGGTGTCCAACACAGCGTATCGATTAGAGTCTTATCCATGGTTGTGAAGTACGCCATGACTATGGATAGGAGACTATGAGGCGTTCTAGGAAATGTTTCAGTTCTTCATGACCTATATCATGCAATAGAGTTAGGTCCACTACGTTTTACTACTAATTTCTAACCGTTGCATTTCAGGATATGTCTCAAGCTACTCAGGATGGAGATATATCGAATGTGGAGGTTCACAATGCTCTATGGGTATTATCCAAAATGGTGACAAAATAGACAACTCAACTCAATCAACAAGTAAGTGCTCCCTAGACATTAAATGATAAGAGAATGGGTAGTGAGGCCAAGATGGCCTGTTTTTAAGGGAAGTTCTAGAGTCTCATACATAAAGGTGATGCTCTGTCTCTAACATGTAGTAAGGTGTATAGAGGGCCATGTTTGAGGGGCATTAATACTTGCTTTGGTTGTGGTTAAAAGGGGAATAGCAGGAGGGAGGCATAAGAGGAGGGATTGTCCTCATAAATGCAATAAGAGTAAAAGGGGTGATGATGGGGTGACTCGTCTTAGATGCCTGAAATATGGGAGGAATCATAGTGGTGCATTTTGGAGGAACACGAGTGCATGGTTTGGGTGTAACACCCCA